>CM035849.1:26713961-26903225 GCA_020510985.1 Pholidichthys leucotaenia
GCCACCGCCGAATCAGGAAAAATCACATTCCTCATTACTGTCATATTCCTGAAATGTGACGTATCATATATCACATATCACACCATTATGTGGTGAGTAACATCAAATGCATACCCTCTGTTGGGGAGGAACATAACTGGGGTGTTAGATTGATTTTAAATAACCGAGTATATAGTAAGGCTATAATCTTCGCTGTGAGTGTTTGCTCACTACTAAATAAATGTTAATATTCACAATTAAGGAAGTGCACTGAAAGAATGGACACCTAATGTCTCATTGCTGCTTTAAGTGCTTGGAAACATTTAAGACGGCTACCTGCATTTGTGCCTTCTTCCTGGCACTCTTAGCCAAAAATTTAATTTATTTGTTGTTGGTTTTCTGTTTGTTTCTTGTGTTTGATATGTTTCAGTCTTTACGGTGTTTGATGCATTAAAGTCAAAAGCAAGGACATTAAAGATGTGTCAAACATCAGTTATTGCACACCAAAATGCAGCTCATAATCCGGGGCCGGAACAGTTTCTTAGATGGAGCATGGGTGAGCAATGTAAGCTGCAGCTTCAGCCATCACGCTTTTTGGATAACTTATGTTGAATTGTGGAATCAGAGGAGTTATTGTTTAATTTGTCCCTGTTGGATTTTTCTTCCTTGATATATTGTTCTATTCCTTTCTTCTAATTTTCCAAAAAATAAAAATTCAACCCAACCTTGAATAACCACACCAACCTCTCCTATTATAAGACTTCAAGCCTTAATGGAGCCTTCAAACCTTAGTGGACTAGTAACTTTTCTATCTGTTCCTGTCTTGACCTCTCATCTTGACCTCTCCCCCCTTGAAACAGAACGGCTTAATATCAAAGCCGGTTCTTTTTCAACATCCTGTAGGGAAGGATACCTGTTGTGTTGCTAATTTTGGGGGACCCCTCGGGGGCCCTTGTGGGTGTTTGAGCTCAGTGGCCAAATTGCTTAACATAGGAAGTATTAGTCCCACGGGGGCCTCTGACTATTCTGACCTCCTGTGGTCATGCAGCTGATACTGACAGGTCAACTTAGATGGGGCATGGGTATGGCTTTTTTGAAGATTGGTCATGTATTGTGTCTGCTCAGTATGTGGTCTTGGCACATCTCTGAAAGGGTTAATGTATAGTTAGTGCCAGAATAATAATTCTGTAGGTGATCTCCCATTTTGCTCTACACATATTCCATACAAATTCTGTTTGCATGCTTATGAACGATTATGTTATGATAAACTGAGATAATAGGAATGAGACCAAAGTATAAAGCCCTCTCTTTTCTATCTCTTAGGTCAGGTCTCTCACATTAGATACACACCCAAACTCAACACCCACGCATACCGTTGATAGTACATTCTAGAATGTAGTGGCGTGTTCAGTGGATGGCCTGTTCCCGCCATAGGTAGATTAGCCAATAAGATAGTTGCGTATAAGCCCATCCTATTGTACTGGGTTGCCCCACCCCCGAGAAGATGAATGTAACCCACACCCGGAAGTCGGGATCAGTCTGACGACGTTCTCGAAGGGACAGCATCAAACTGATCCAGCGCTGCTTGCTTTACATGTGACTTCTAAATAAATGTACTATCCTTTAAATTGAAGAAATCTCCGGTTTGTTCTTGGATCTTTCAATCAAAGAATCGGGTATTTTTCTAACAGAGGGAAAAAATTGGCATAGACAGACTCAAACCTGCTTTCATTGTGGCTGACGAGCAAGTGCTGTTGGCGAGGGCCCCTCGGCGTGGAAGACCCCCACGGGGCGCTTCCCAGAGAAAAGATTCTCCAGAGCACTCACACGGACAGTCAAAAAGTTTTCACCCCTAGACATCAGCCCCCCAGCATGGCAGCGCCACGGAGGCAGCGAATCCTGGCTACAGCAGATACGGCAGAAGACTGAAGCCCAAGCAGCATGCGGACTGATGTTGATTGTTCTACAGCATGTGGACTGATGTTAATGGTTTTATCACAGCATGTGGACTGTTACCCTTTTGTCCTATCTAAGTTGCTGGCGGGGGGTGGTGGTGTGGCAACCTGAGGAGTGCATAATGGTTTACCACCTTAGACAGGAACAAAGGACGCAAAGTTAACCTTTTGTGTGTGAGCAGTTTCTAGATGCCCTAGTAAGATAACAGGGAGGTGTCAAGCATGAATGGACTGACTGCAGTCGGACGGGGGGATTATCTTTTGTGTGTGAGAAGAGTCTAGACGGGGATTATCTTTTGTGTGTGAGAAGAGTCTAGAAGGATGTCATGTTATTTAAGGGAAGAGTTCCTACTTGTATGCCATTCTGTCTATGCTCCTTGTGTGAGTCGTGTAATAAACCGCTTGAACCAAATCAGCCTCATTATTTACACGCTCCACAATGGTTATGATACTGTTACAGAATGAATTTTGACAATCTGCTGTTACCATGATACAATATTATTCCTCGTTCATGATGCATTAGTTTGTGAATATCCACCTATATGTCATTGTTCATGATGCATTAGTTTGAACCTGACAGGGTGTACGTTTGCTTATTTTTCTTACTTTGACAGTCTTGTACATATGGTCATATATGACCAAAAGGGGGGAATATTGTAATGGAAATTCACTGATTATGCATTTATCAGTTGAGATCATATGTTTTATAAGTGTGTGTTACAATATATGACTATTACTAGTGATGGGATGAACAACACTGGTGCGTCAGCACTGCGCCGAGTGCACAAGAGTGGAACCCCGTATTGATGCGTGTATTGCTTTAAGAAAAAAATCATGTGACTGATACAGGAAGTGTGTCGTTTGGATGTGCCGTGCTAAATTGTGTTTATAAGGAAACAAACTGTATTGACATGTATTGTTGTGGATTTGTTGAATGGAGATGAAACTCTGTTTGCTGTTGCTGTGTCTTGTTGGATTTTTGCTTGCCCTCACCTTCTGACTTCATGGATCGTTCCAATAAGAAGTTTTCCCCAGTCTGGAATCATTTTGATCTTTTGACGGCAAATAAGGTAAATCTTTTTCTCCTTTGGGCATTGTTTACTGTTAGTTTTTGAATTAAATATGTTTCTACTCTTTTCTGTAAGAGGTTTGAATTGTTTTCAGATAAATTAACTTTTTATTTTATTGTAGGTGAAGTGCCGGCTCTGCTCCACAGAGCTATCTTACATCAATAAGAGCACTTCATCAATGCTGAGGCATGATAGAGCTCGGCATGGCAATGAAGAATTGGCAGATACTCGTGTGAGTACCCCAGGTATGTTGAAATTCTCACAAAAAATTTGAATTTTCAAAAATAGTTTATTACACACACAAGGCTTTGTGTGACTCTGTAATGTTGTTTGTAAAAATTACAGCCCTTTAACAAGCTTTAAACAAAATATTTCCTTTTGGCTGCAGTTCCTAACAAGCAAGCAGTGGATGAGGCTGTGGTCAACATGATCAAAGACTGTCAGCCACTCACCATTGTTAAAAATGAGGAATTCAGGGAGCTCCTGACGCTTATTGCACCCTCATACGTTTTCCCAAGCAGGAAGGTACAGTATGTGTAAGAAATGTATGGTTGAATTAATTAATGAGTACTGTCATGTCATATATATATATATATATATATATATACTGTGTATATATACTGTATATATATATATATATATATATACACATTGTAGAAGAGCTTGAAAGAACGAGGCGGTATGATATATAAACCAAAGTTTATTTATCAGCTCTCCTAACAAGTCTCATCTAAGTGCAGAAGCAGCAGAAGGAAAAGAGACCGAATACCTCCGGCTCTCTGACTTTATACTTGCACATAACAAAAGACATGCATATCAAAGGCTGATATCCCTCATTATCTTAATCCCCCCATTGTCTTGGTACTTCCTCTCTTCGCCCTGGGGGGGTGAGGGTAGCTCCTCCGGTCTCCACCGCAGTGTCTGGGAATGTCTTGGTTCTTCACTGGCGGTTGAGAGTCTTTGTCATTTCAGAGGTGTGAAGTCGCCTTACATATGTAATCACCAAACATTCCCACATGCTTCAACATATGTAGGTTATGGAATATATGATTAATATAGCCCACAGCCCCCCCCCCCCAAACGACTAAGAAAGGACAATAGAAAAATTCACAGTTTAAGATAATTACTATGACATACTAACTGTTACACCTCTTGCCACAGAAGAAACTTTCCAGCAGCCATGCCCCTAAGAGAGTTCAGTGGTAATCATAACAGCATAGTAAAATCACAAGTCAGTCCTAAACTGTTACAGCACAATTAGTAAACAACTGTGGAGTAGTTTGCATCAGTCCCTGTGCTGTCTGGGTTTTAATCTTCTCCCAAAACTGCTGTGGGTTCGTTTAGGCGTCCTGCTGGGACCTTCTTGTAAGGAATCTGCAGCGTGGGAAGGAGAGTGGTTAATTGTTCCCTGCAGGGGGGCTGAGTCTTTTCTCTTGGGGGGTCTACCCCGCCGAGGTGCTCTCGCCAACTGTGCAGGCTCGTCTTTCAACAAGAAGGCAGGTTTAAGTCTGTCAATGCTGACTGTTTCTTTTCTATCCCCAAAATCAAGCACAAAGTGTTTATCACCAGGTTCCAGCACTCTGAATGGCCCATCGTATGCTGGGCGGAAAGTTGGTTTTAAAGCTTCATGCCTAACAAAAACGAATTCAGCGTTCTTTAAAGCTTGAGGGACAAAAACCCGTGGAAAGGAGTGATGAGCTGGACCGGGGAGAGAGTCCGGTCCGTTGCTGCCTAAAAACCTTGGGACTGGAAGGTGCCCTGGCTCTGGGTTCTCTGGTAAAAATTCACCTGGGAGCCTGAGAGGTTGTACAAAAACTAATTCTGCCGGAGAGGCGTCTAGATCCTCTTTGGGCGCAGCACGCAACCCCAATAAAACCCAGGGAAGTTTATTTACCCAATTTGTATCCGTTAGTGAGGCTCTGAGGGCGGCTTTTAAAGACCTGTGAAAACGCTCGCATAACCCATTAGCCTGAGGGTGATAAGCGGTGGTGCGGTGAATTGTTGCCCCTAAGCAGCTGGACATGGCTGACCAAAGCTCTGAGACAAATTGAGGTCCTCTATCGGACGTGATGTCTGATGGGACGCCGAAACGTGCCACCCAGTTTGTCAAAAAAACGCGAGCGACTTCCTCTGCTGTGGTTGACGCTAGAGGGACTGCCTCTGGCCAGCGCGTGGTGCGGTCTATCATTGTTAACAGGTGTGTGAAACCTTGGGAGGAAGGTAGTGGCCCCACGAGGTCGACATGAACATGGTCGAACCTTCTAGCAGGGATTGGAAAAGGCTCCAGAGGGGCTTTAGTGTGTTTGTGTATTTTGGTGCGCTGACAAGAAATGCAAGTTTTTGCCCATTCTTTTACGTTTTTGCGCAGGCCTGGCCACACAAACTTTTCGGCGACCATTTTAACCGAGGCGCGCACACCTGGGTGCGCGAGGGAGTGTATTGAGTCGAAAATACGGCGGCGCCATGTAGCTGGGACTAACGGGCGAGGTCGGCTGGTTGAAATATCGCATATTAGGGGGGGCACGCCGTCGCGTAAACCCTTTTCCTCCAGCCTTAACCCTGTTGGTCCAGACAGGAGTGCGCGCACGTCCGCGTCACTGCTTTGTTCCTCTGCCATGGCTGCATAATCTATCCCTGCATGGATAGGTGCTGCGTATGTGTCCGCGTTAGGGAAAAGTTCTGCGGCTGAGGCAGTATAATCTGTCTCCTCGCGCTCTGGTGATGTCACAGCACGAGAGAGGCAGTCTGCTACCACGTTAAGTTTGCCTGCCACATGTCGAATGTTTGTGGTGAACTCTGAAATCGCAGCTAGCTGTCTTTGTTGCCTGCCTGACCATGGTTCTGAAATTTTAGCCATAGCAAAGGTGAGCGGTTTGTGGTCTACAAAAGCCGTGAAACTCCGCCCTTCTAACCAGAACTGGAAGTGGCGGATGGATAAATGAAGCGCTAGCAGCTCCCTGTCAAAAGTGCTGTACTTACGCTCAGTTTGATTTAGCAATTTGCTGAAGAATGCTAAAGGTTGCCAGATCCCGCTGACATGTTGCTCTACAACTGCCCCTATAGCTAGGTCCGAAGCGTCTGTGGTTAGCGCAATGCGGGCCGAGGGATCGGGGTGAACTAACAATGTGGCATTAGCTAGGGTGCTCTTTACTTCCGCGAAGGCGCGTTCGCGCTCCGGGGTCCATTTGACCGCGTTGGAAGCTTTCTTTTTTCTGAGTGCGTCATATAGGGGCTGCATGAGCTGAGCTGCGTGGGGGAGGAAACGGTTGTAAAAATTAACCATTCCTAAAAATTCTTGCAGCGATTTGACCGTTTGTGGTCGTGGGAAACTTTTTATCGCTTGAACTTTGTCTGGAAGTGGAACTGCCCCCTTCGGAGAGACTTTGTGTCCTAAAAAAATCAGTTTGTGACATGCCGAATTTGCATTTGGCTGGATTGATTATTAACCCGTGCTCTTCTAGTCTCTGAAAAACCGTAGTGAGGTGCTGCTTGTGTTCTTCCTCAGACGAGCTGGCTACCAGCATGTCGTCGAGGTAGACGAAAACAAAAGGAAGGTCGCGTAATACCGTGTCCATCATCCGCTGAAAAGTTTGAGCGGCGCCTTTGAGGCCGAAAGGCATTCGCAGGAATTCAAAAAGGCCGAAAGGGGTTATTACCGCAGTTTTAGGAATGTCCTCTGCTCGAACTGGGACTTGGTGGTAACCGCGGACCAGGTCTATTTTTGAAAAAATGCGCGCACCCGCCAGATGTAGTGAAAAATCCTGAATGTGAGGAATTGGGTAGCGGTCATGCGCTGTCGCATTGTTTAATCTGCGGTAATCTCCGCACGGTCTCCAAGAACCGTCGGGTTTCGGAACCATGTGAAGTGGTGAGGCTCAAGGGCTCTTCGAGCGTCTAACAATGCCTAATTTTTCAAGGGTAGTAAACTTGTCCCGAGCTATGGTGAGTTTGGCCGCGTCTAAGCGGCGAGCTTTGGGGAATACGGGTGGGCCCGTTGTGGGAATAAAGTGTTCAACCCCGTGTTTAGCCACAGTGGCTGAGAATTTGGGAATTGTGAGTGCTGGAAATTGGGTGAGGAGTTGCTCAAACTTACCTCTTGCCGTGGTGACGCTGGCATCGTTATATGAGAACACAATTGTGAATCCAGTCACTGCGGTTACTCGCTGAAATTACAAATGGCGGTCATGTAGCTTCAACAGAAAACAGAAAACGGACGCGTTTTGCGATGTTACGCCCTGACCAATCAGCGTTTAGCAGTCGATTGACATCAAATCACACCTCGCTTTTTGCTCGGCTATACCCTGTCTCTGAACAGGCACGAAAATCGTACCGGTTAAACCGTGAGGACTTAGGTGGAAATGGTGAAAAACAGAACCAAGTAAAAAAAGTAAAGCCAAGGTGATACTGGTGGAAATGGGGCTAATGTTACATCTCCCTTAAAAGCATGGAGCATGGGTGTACTGCAGGGCTCTATTTTAGGGCCTTTGTTGTTTACATTATATATTAATGATCTCCCGTCTGTGTGTAATGCAAATATAATTATGTATGCTGACGACACTGTGGTATATACTCATGGTAAAACGACTGAAGAGGTGACTGAAAAATTAACACAGGAAATGGAGAAAGTCTCACATTGGTTGAGGAATTCTTGCTTAACCTTAAACGTTGATAAAACTGTGTCAATGTTTTTTACTAATCGCTACAAATCCAAGAATTCTTGTCATATCTTCATAGAAGGACAAAAAATTAAGAATGTGACTGAATTTAAATATTTAGGTGTTACACTTGACTCAAATTTAAGTTTTAAAAAATACACAAAAAAGATGACAAACTCGGTCAAATTTAATTGTGCTAATTTCAAACATATCAGAAATTCACTATCTACTGAAGCATCAAGTATGTATCTAAATGCTATGATAATTCCACATTTTCTTTACTGTATGACCAGTTGGTCACAGGCGTGTAAATCTGCCCTGAGGCCCTGAGGCCTCTGGAATCATTATACAAATATTCTATCAAGATTCATGACAAGAAAAGACGAACATTCCATCACTGCCCAATCCTGTCTAAATATAACCTATTGAGCTTTGACAATTTAATCATGTATACAAATGTGTGTCTTTTGTTTAAGGTAATCCATAACTCTGCTGCTCCTCCCTTAAAAAGGTTTGTTTCATTAAGTTCTGTAAATACATCTCGGACAACTCGATCAACAGCACGCGGCGAGTGCAGGATTCCTAAGCACAAGACAACATTAGCAAATTCAACATTTTCATGTGTGGCTATGCGACAGTGGAACATGTTATCAACGGAGTTACTTGCAGTTACAGATTATCACACATTTTCATGCTTGGTGAAAAAACAGTTAATCTCTAAGCAAACCTGTGTCCATAATGTACTGTGATGTAAAGATGTTAGAATGTGTGATGACGACAGTGGGACCAATAAGAGTCAGTGGTTAGATGTGAAAAATTGTTTATATGGATGGAGTTATAAAAACGTGTTATTGTATGTTTTAGTTTTTATCAGTGTTTTGGTTTCTTATCAATGTTATTAATGTCTGTTTTAGTTTTTAGCAATGCTTGGTTTTAGTTTTTTTAATCAATGTTTGGTTTTAGTTTTTTATCAATGCTTACTTGTAGTTTTAGCAAATGTCTGCTTTTATTAATGCTAACACCAGCCTGCCCAGGGACTACAGGTGGAAATTAGCACTAGTGCTATAACCTGGTACAATGCATTTTTCCTCTTTAAGGTCAGTGTATATTGTGCATGTCCCTGCATAAATAAATAAATAAAAGAAAAATAAAAGAAAAGAGAATGGAAATCGCAAAGGCTTTGGTGTTAATGCAGCCCCAAAGAAGGCTGACCTAGTGGTAGTGTGGCACATATGTTTGGTTCATATTTCCCACAAGAGTGTGGCACATATGTCTGGTTCATATCTCCCACAAATGTATGGCGTATGTGGATTGAGGCTTCACGTCTGGAGGAACAAGAGATTGGATCGACGGGGGCCGACAGGAGATGGCGAGGAGGTGTGAAGTCTGGCCCTTGTCTCAGAGGAGGCCCTGGGGGGTTTCCTGGGACACCGGAGAATAAGAGACAATGGTGAATCTTCAGAGACTTGCATTGTGATTGAATGTTTGCAGAAGCACCATGTGACTTGAGTTCTTAATCCCCCGGAGGTATAAGAGTGAGCTGTAATATTATTCTGCCTCTTCTTGCTTTTGAGAATGTTGGATGATTGTGTTCTGCAATAAAGCCGAACCTGAGAAATACACTCATGTCTCGTCATTGAACACATCTTCCACACTGGTGACCCACGACAAAGAATGAGCAGTGAGAATTCTCCCGAGCAGAGCTCATCAGAGGCCAGCCTGATGGCTGCCTCCACGCTCCAGCTGCCCGATTTCTGGCAGCACAGCCCGCACTCCTGGTTTAGTGCGGTCGAGGCGCAGTTCAACCTCCGGAGAATCTCAAAGGATGAAACGAGGTTCTACCATGTGGTGGCGAAGCTGGACAGTCACATGGTCCAGAGGGTGGAAGATCTGGTTAACCACCCACCGGACACCGACAAGTACGGCGCATTGAAAGAGGCGCTGATCAGCCATTTCACCCCCTCGGTGCAACAGCGAGCAGAGGGGCTCCTAGAGTTGACGGAGTCGGAGAACGACAGACCGGCAGACCTGATGGTGAAGATGCTGAGACTGAAAGACTCCGAGGATGGCGAATTTTCTTCGCCCACCTTTTCCTCCGAACTCTGCCGCCAGCAGTGAGAGTGATCCTGGCAGACTCACCCCGATTGGCCAAGCGGGACTACCATGGGCTCGGCAAGGAGGCGCAGCGACTCGTCGACGCCCACAAGCGGAGTGCGGTTTCGGCCGCGGCAGCTGAGCAGAGGACGGCGCCCGGAGATGGTTTGGAGCCAGAGGTGGCGGCGCCAGACGAACCGATGACGGCGGCGACAGGCGTCAGGCGACGCGGAGCTGAAGACGGCCTGTGTTTCTACCACCGCCGTTTTGCGGAGAGGGCGCACAGATGTCTCCCACCGTGCCGCTTTAAGCGTCAGGGAAACGCCAAGACCGGGGGGCCGGTAGCAGCTGCATCCCTCGGAGAAGAAAATAAGCTTCTTTACCTGACAGATGCACACTCGGGGAAACAATTCCTCGTGGACACGGGCTCCCAGCTGAGTTTCGTCACGCCTACCTACGCGGAACGGCTGATGCCGTCCAAAGCTCCCTGGGTGTCAGTATCAGCAGCGAATGACCTTCGGTGAGAGGACCATGCGTCTGTCCTTACAGGGCCGTTCATTCGAGTGGACCTTTATTGTAGCAGCAGTCAGTTTTAACATGTTAGGGGCTGATTTTTTGTGCTCACATGGTTTATTGGTTGATCTTGCTAATAGACGCCTGGTTAAATTCCGGTTCCGGTTCCGCCGGACCGGCGGCGCCACACGAGTGGGCTGCCTGTTGCAACAGCCTTTTTTTTAATCTTCCTTCTTCTTTCTACACCTTTCACTCTGTATATACTGTATATCACGGACGCACGGATCGCCCCGGGGGTCTCCCGGGTCGGCGGACGGAGCCACGGTTTGCAGCGGGAGACGTTACAGCGGGGAGGAGCTAGTGCTAGCTAGCACTTGGCCGCCGCCCGGTGCTAATGGGAAACTCGACATACCGGGAGCTGTAGCGAAAACGACGCGGTGCCGGGCTGGAGTTTAGGCGGCGTGAAAGAAATATAAGACAGAATAATAAAGAGCGATGGCAAGAACCAAGCAGACCGCCCGTAAAATCTACTGGAGGAAGAAGCCCCCCCACCACCACCAGGGCTGCTCGGAGAGGCGCTCCGGCCACCGGCAGAGTGAAGAAGCCTCGCTGTCACAGGCCCGTGGCTCTGAGAGATATCCGTCGCTGCCAGAGATCCACGGAGCTGCTCATCCGCAAGCTGCCCGTCCAGCGCCTGGTGAGGGAGATCGCTCAGGACTTCAAGACCGTCCTGCATTTCCTGAGCTTCGCCGTCGTGGCTCTGCAGGAGACCAGCGAGGCCCACCTGATGGTCTCTTCTTCGCTAAGGGGGTCACCATCATGCCCAAAGACTTCCAGCTGGCCCGCTGCATCCGCGGAGAGAGAGCTTAGACTTTCTGCTGCACATTCACCAGCCATAATGCTCTGCACTGTGTGTCTATATATATACATTTATAGTAATATGGACATATGTTTACTAGATGTTGTTTTTTCTTGCCTTCTGATTGTTGCTCTGAGTGTTGCTATCCCTATGCTGTTGCAATCCTGGAATTTCCCCATTGTGGGACTAATAAAGGCTTATCTTATCTTATCTTATCTTAATGCACTGTCTTTCCATTCTATTCCCTGCACAGCTCGGGTGGCTCCGCCGACTGCACACGCCAACGTCACAGCTGCGGGTGGTAAGTTTCATTCTCTGCTCACTCACTTTCCAGCACTCACAGTTCCAAAGTTTTCGGCGACAGTGGCGAAACATGGGGTGGAGCATTTTATCACCACCACTGGGCCGCCCGTTTTTGCAAAAGCCCGGCGCTTGGACTCAGCTAAACTGGCAATAGCGCGCGAGGAATTTGCCAACCTGGAAAAACTGGGCATAATTAGACGCTCGAACAGCCCCTGGGCTTCCCCGTTACACATGGTCCCAAAGGCTGATGGCTCGTGGCGACCTTGTGGCGATTTCCGCAGGTTGAACAACGTCTCAGCACACGACCGCTACCCAATTCCGCACATCCAGGATTTCTCAGTTCATTTGGCGGGGGCGCGCATTTTTTCTAAAATAGACTTGGTACGCGGCTACCACCAAGTCCCCGTGCGTGCGCAGGATATTCCCAAAACCGTGGTAATAACTCCGTTTGGGCTTTTTGAGTTTTTGCACATGCCGTTTGGGTTAAAGGGCGCCGCGCAGACTTTCCAACGCATGATGGATGCTGTTTTACGTGACCTGCCTTTCGTGTTCGTCTATTTAGACGACATATTGGTAGCCAGCACGTCCGAGGACGAACATGAAACTCACCTCACAGCAGTTTTTCGGAGACTGGCAGAGCACGGGTTGATAATTAACCCAGCGAAGTGCCAGTTTGGGGTGGCGCAAATGGATTTTTTGGGGCACCGCGTTTCACCACAGGGAGCGGTTCCCCTGCCTGAGAAAGTTAGCACAATAACAGATTTCCCCCGACCTCAAATGATAAAAGCGCTGCAGGAGTTTCTAGGAATGGTTAATTTTTACAACCAGTTTCTTCCGAGTGCAGCGCGGCTTATGCAGCCACTGTACACGGCACTAAAAAAACAAAAACCCACTAATAAGGTTGAATGGTCTCCGGAGCGGGAGCGCGCTTTCTCCCAGGTCAAATCAGCCCTTGCAAGCGCTGTTTTGTTAGCGCACCCGGTTCCAACAGCCCGTTTGGCGCTCACCACCGACGCTTCGGACCTAGCGGTGGGGGCAGTCATTGAACAGTGTGTGGCAGGGACCTGGCAGCCTCTCGCGTTCTTTAGCAAATCCCTGCGCGATAACGAGCGTAAATACAGCGCGTTTGACAGGGAGCTTTTAGCCCTACACTTGGCTATCCGCCATTTCCAGTTCTGGCTGGAAGGGCGGCGTTTCACCGCTTTCGTGGACCACAAACCGTTAACTTTTGCGATGGCCAAGATCTCAGAACCTTGGTCAGGCCGACAACAAAGACAGCTAGCCGCAATATTGGAGTTCACCACCGATATCCAGCATAGAGTGTGGCACATATGTCTGGTTCATATCTCCCACAAATGTATGGCTTATGTGGATTGAGGCTTCACGTCTGGAGGAACAAGAGATTGGATCGACGGGGGCCGACAGGAGATGGTGAGGAGGTGTGAAGTCGGGCCCTTGTCTCAGAGGAGGCCCTGGGGGGTTTCCTGGGACACCGGAGAATAAGAGACAATGGTGAATCTTCAGAGACTTGCATTGTGATTGAATGTTTGCAGAAGCACCATGTGACTTGAGTTCTTAATCCCCTGGAGGTATAAGAGTGAGCTGTAATATTATTCTGCCTCTTCTTGCTTTTGAGAATGTTGGATGATTGTGTTCTGCAATAAAGCCGAACCTGAGAAATACACTCATGTCTCGTCATTGAACACATCTTCCACAGTAGGATATAAAAGCAGAAGGGCCTGTGACCTCTTCCTCTTTTGATGCTTGTGATTCTAGAGAAACGTGAGACAGAGAGATGAATAAAGCCTGTTATGCTCTGGCCCTCTCTGCCTGATTATTTGCTCTCTCCACAGTATGCCAGATTTAGCAATACTGCTAATTTGCATCTGTAGTCCCCCGGCAGGTCACACAAACATTAATTATCATAATAGCACACCTGTCTTTGCACTCTGCACTTTCATGTACATTGATCCATCTGTGAAGCCACTGCCAAACCTGTGTACATTTCTATAATCTTGGGCTATTTTATTCAATCGTGTGTTCTGTAATTCTGGGTTTTATTTATATCCTTCTCACATACTTAATTGCGCAGTAGCCTGTTGGAGCACCCACAATTTTGTTGTACTGTACAACTGTACAATGACAGTAAAGCCTGTTGTATTCTATTCTAGTACTGTATGTAAAGACCTGTAGTCTTATGCATGTTGCAAGAATGTCTTGCAACACTTGCATGACATGTATGCAAACATTTATGAGACGGTGTGATTCCAAGTGAAAATTGTTGCATATTCTCAGATTTGTACCCTAAGAGTAGTATCTCATTGAGCTGAGACAGCTTGCAACTAGTTGGAGATAAAAAAAAAAAAAAAAATGTGAGACAAATCCGAGAATTTGACTGTTTTCACTTGGAATCACACTGTCTCATGAATGTTGTGATGACATTGCACAAACTCCCAGCGTGTTTTTGGCCAAAGTTCTCCGGGTGTTTGCATACATGTCATGCAAGTGTTGCAGGACATTCTCGCAACATGTGTGACACTAGATTTTTTTTTTTGGGGGGGGGGGGGGAGGGGGTGACTCACAACAGTCCCACAATGGTTGCCTAACACTCGAGACAAGGTTGAGACTGGTTTGAGACACCTGCGATGACTCTGATACTATTTTGAGAGAAAGCTGTCGCATGAATTTTTGAACATGTTCAAAATTTCTGTGAGATGAGTGCAACTCAGGAGAGGAAAACGAGAACTGCCAAGAATGTTTGGAGACATTTTGAAAACTCTCAGATGTCTCAAGCTGCCTCAGCCCAGTGAGATACTATCCTAACTCTGGTAATCACAGCCCTATTCAGCGTGCACTCATCACTGATATCGTCAACATTCTCGTTCCAGGCGCGTTTGATGTCGTGGTCCTTGTTGGCGCTCTCTGAATACAGGTTTTGTTCCAGTCAGCATTGTCTGGGAGATGTGTGCTTGTGCCAAACCGGGTAGCTGTTATGTTTGGATGCAGAGGGATGAAAAATGTATTTTAGTCTGAGTTATCACCCTTACATCATAGATGACCCCTCACGGATCGTCACCTTATCGCGGTGGGGGGTTTGCATGCCCCAGTGATCCCAGGAGCTATATTGTCCAGGGCAATTTGCCTCTGATAGGGTCATCCAAGACAAACTGGTCCTAGGTGAAGGGCCAGACTAAGAACGATCCAACAGACTCTCATGATAACTACTAGAACAAGGATTCAGTGAACCCTGCCCAGTATGGGGTTACCGGGGCCCCACCCTGGAACCAGGCCTGGGGGAGGAGCTCGATGGCTAGTGTCTGGTAGTCGGGTTTCCACCCATGGGATCTGGCCGGGCTCAGCCTAAAGGAGTTACATGGATCCGCCCTCCAGTGGGCTCACCACCTGCATGAGGGATCATGGGGGTCCGGTGCTATGTGGATCAGGTAGCGGTCAAAGGCGGAGACCTTGGTGAACTGATCCCAAGCTTTTTAAACTGGCTTTTGGTACGTGGAATGTCACCTCTCTGGTGGGGAAGGAGCCTGAGCTGGTGCATGAGGTTGAGAGATACCAGCTAGATATAGTCGGCCTCACCTCAACACACAGCTCCGGTTCCAGAACCAGTCTCCTGGAGAGGGGCTGGAGCTTGGCCTTGTCTGGAGTTGCCCCGGGCGAGAGGCGATGAGCAGGGGTGGGTATTCTTGTATCCCCCCACCTTGCTGCCTCTATATTGGAGTTTTCCCTGGTGGATGAAAGGGTTGCTTCCCTGCGCTTTCGGGTTGGGAAACAGGTCCTGACCATCATTTGTACCTATGCACCAAATGATGTTTCAGAGTACCCACCCTTTTTGGAGTCTGTGACTGGGGTGCTGGAGGGTGCTCCTCTTGGAGACTCCATTGTCCTACTGGGGGACTTCAATGCACACGTGGGCAATGACAGTGAAACCTGGAAGGGGGTGATTGGGAGCAACGGCCTGCCTGATCTGGACCCTAGTGGTATTCAGTTATTGGACTTCTGTGCTAACCACAGTTTGTCCATAACAAACACCATGTTCAAGCATAAGGGTGTCCATATGTGCACTTGGCACCAGGACACCCTAGGTCGCAGGTCAATGATCGATTTTGTTATCGTGTCATCAGACCTGCGACCGTATGTCTTGGACACCCGGGTAAAAAGACGTGCAGAGCTGTCAACTGATCACCACCTGGTGGTGAGTTGGATCCGATGGCAGGGGAAGATACCATTCAGACCTGGTAGACCCAAACGTATAGTGAGGGTGTGCTGGGAACATCTGGCTGAGGCCCCTGTCCGGGAGGTCTTCAACTCCCACCTCCGGAAGAACTTCAACCACATTCCGAGGGAGTCTGGAGACATGGAGTCTGAATGGGCCATGTTCTCCACCTCTATTGTTAAAGCAGCAGCCCAGAGCTGCGGCCGCAAGGTTGTCACGGCATCTCGTGGTGGCAACCCCTGAACCAAGTGGTGGACACCAGGGGTGAGGGGGGCCATTAAGCTGAAGAAGGAGTCCTATCAGGCTTGGTTGGCTTGTGGGACTCCCGAAGCAGCTGAAGTGTACCGACAGGCCAAGCGGAGTGCAGCTCGGGTGGTTGCTGAAGCAAAAACCCGGGTATGGGAGGAGTTCAGTGAGGCCATGGAACAAGACTTTCAGTCGGCCTCAAAGAGATTCTGGCAAACTCTCCGGCAGCTCAGGAGGGCGAAGCAGCTCCCTGTCCACACTGTGCATAATGCGGCTGGGGCGCTGTTGACTTCGACTGGGGATATCGTCGGGCGGTGGAAGGAATACTTTGAGGATCTCCTCAATCCCACTGATACGCTTTCCACAGAGGAAGCAGGGCTTGTGGACGAGGGGGAAGACTCGCCCATCACAGGGGCTGAGGTCGCCAAGGTGGTTAAAAATCTCTTTGGTGGCTGGGCCCGGGGGGTAGACAAGATTTGCCCTGAGTACCTCAAGGCCCTGGATGTTGTAGGGCTGTCATGGTTGATACGCCTCTGCAACATTGCGTGGAGGTCGGGGGGAGTGCCTTTGGCATGGCAAACTGGGGTGGTGGTTCCTCTCTTCAAAAAAGGGGACTGGAGGGTGTGCTCCAACTTTAGAGGGATCACACTCCTCAGCCTCCCTGGGAAGGTCTATACCAAGGTACTGGAGAGGAGAGTCAGGCCGTTGGTTGAACCTCGGATTCAGGAGGAGCAATGTGGTTTTTGTCATGGCCGTGGTGCATCGGACTGGCTCTTTACCCTCTCGAGAATTCTCGAGAGTTCGTAGGAGTTTGCCCAACCAGTTTACATGTGTTTTGTGGACTTGAAGAAGGCATTCGACCGCATCCCTCGTGGTTTTTTGTGGGGGGTGCTTCGGGAGTATGGGGTATTGGGCTTGTTGTTGCGAGCCATTCGGTCTCTGTACGACCATTGTGAGAGTTTGGTTCATATTGCCAACACTCGATCGGACTCATTCCCAGTGAGAGTTGGACTCCGCCAGAGCTGCCCTTTGTCACCGATCCTCTTCATAATTTTTATGGACATGATTTCTAGGCGCAGCCAGGGAATGGAGGGTGTCATGCTTGGTGACCATAGAATTTCATCTCTGTTGTTTGCAGATGATGTTGTCCTGTTGGCTTCATCCAGCAATGACCAACAGTTCTTGCTGGGACGGTTTGCCGCTGAGTGTGAAGCACCTCCAAGTCCGTGTCCATGGTCCTCAGCCGGAAAAAGATGGATTGTTCTCTCTGGGTTGGTGACAGGCTCCTGCCCCAAGTGGAGGAGTTTAAGTATCTTGGGGTCTTATTCACGAGTGGGGGGAGATTGGAGCGAGAGATTGACAGACAGATTGGAGCAGCATCTGCAGTGATGCGGACGTTGTACCAGTCCGTTGTGGTGAAGAGGGAGCTGAGTTCTAAGGCAAAGCTGTTGATTTACCAGTCAATCTATGTTCCTACCCTCACCTATGGTCACGAGCTTTGGGTAATGACCGAAAGAACAAGATCGGCTGAAATGAGCTTTCACCGTAGGATTGCTGGACTCACCCTCAGAGACAGGGTGAGGAGCTCAGTCATCCAGGAGAGGCTCAGAGTAGAATCGCTGCTCTGCCACATTGAAAGGAGCCAGTTGAGGTGGTATGGGCATCTGATCAGGATGCCTCCTGGACGCCTCCCACTTGAGGTGTTTCGAGCACATCCCACTGGGAGGAGACCCCGGGGTAGACCCAGGACTCACTGGACAGACTATATCTCCCAGCTGGTCTGGGAACGCCCTGGTATCCTCTCTGAAGAGCTGGAGCAGGTGGCTGGGGAGAGGTCAAGTCAGGGCTTCTCTGCTTGAGCTGCTGCCTCTGTGACCCAAACCTCCAGAAAAGCGGTAGAAGATGGATGGATGGATGGACATCATAGATACAGGAAGTGAACAAACACTTCATCCTCCATGTTTGACAAATGTTTTGAAATTTTTGAACTGACCCAACTTTTAATTTCAAGGACATTTCTAGATTTTGGGGGGCTTATGTAAGATAGTGTTGGGGAAAGGGGGAGATGAGTTCAGACCCTTAAGTTGGACACAAAAAATCCTCTGCTGACAAAAAACACAAAAAAATAAACTGGGACATCATCAAGACAAAATAAATAAATAAATGATTACATAGACTAAAACATTAACCAACATCCATGTGAGCTTTAAAATTTACAAGAAAAAAGTTGGAAATTTACAAAAAAGTTCCAATTTTGTTAAAAAAAGTGTCACAATTTTACAAGAAAAAAGTTGCAATTTTATGAGAAAAATGTGGCAAATTTACAAGAATGTTGCAACGTTATGAGCAAAAGCTGCAATTTACAAGAAGTTTGAAATTTACAAGAATATTGCAATTTTATGAGAAAAAAGTTGCAATTTTATGAAAAAAAGTCACAAATGTATGTGAAAAAAGTTGCAAATTTATGAGAAAAAGTTGCAAATTTACAAGAATGCTACAATTTTACAAGAAAAAAGTTGCAATTTTACAAGAAAAAAGTTTCAAATTTGCAAGAAAAAAGTTTCAAATTAACAAGAAAAAAGTTTCAAATTTACAAGAAAAAAACTTCAATTTTATCAGAAAAAAGCTCCAAATTTACAAGAATGTTGCAATTTTGTGAGAAAAAAGTTGCAATTTTGTGAGAAAGAAGTCACATTTCCAGGAAAAAGTTGCAATTTTACAAGAAAAAAGTTGCAAATTTACAAAAAAGTTGCAATTTTGCAAAAAAGTCACAAATTTATGAGAAAAAAAGTTGTGATTTACAAGAATGTTGCAATTTTACAAGAAAAAAATTGCAATTATCTGAGAAAATAGTTGCAATTTTAGATGAAAAAAACTGACATGAGTTCAGGCCCAGGGAACACGCACACAGGCTTGAGTCGATTGCAACAAGGATTTATTTATTGCTATCCCTGTGCTGTTGCAATCCTGGAATTTCCCCATTGTGGGACTAATAAAGGCTTATCTTATCTTATCTTATCTTATTAAATATTAGGCGTGTGTGGATGCGTGTGAGTGAGTGTGAATATGATGCTGGGAGACAGGATGCGCCGAGGGCGGAGCAGCGCGCCGTGCAGCCAGGCAACCCTAGGGGCAGAGCAGAAACGTGGTTAGCTGCAGAGTCTGACCCAGTGGAATAATATTTGGGCTGTGGCTTACTTGCAGATGTTCTTGGTGGCTGACGTCGGCAAGCCGCAGGTCTCCTGCCTGGAAGACAGTGCTCCAGTGCGCTCTCAACGCTGTGGGTGAAGGTTGGGTGACGACGAGGGGAGAATCCGCAGCCAGGGAATCCACCTGTGCACAGGGGAGAAGAACTGGAGAGAAGGTGAGACGAGTGATGATGGCTTACGTGAGAAGGGATGGTTGGTAGCCTAGAGGCGTTGGACAAGAGAAGGCGAGTGCGGGTAGCACAGTCGTTGGTGAGCAGACGGCTCCAGACCAAGGCTCGAGACGGAGCGGGCTAAATAACCCGGGCTTGATGAGACGCAGGTGTGCTCGCAGCTGGAGCGGGAGACAGGCGAGAATGGGCTGTGACAAAAACTAGCAAATTTACAAGAAAAAAGTTTCAAATTTACAAGAAAGTTGCAATTTTACGAGAAAAAACTTGCAATTTTATGAGAAGAAAGATGCAATTTTATGAGAAAAAAGCCTCAATTTTATTAGGAAAAACATTGACACTTTATGAGAAAAAAGATGAAATATAAAAAAAGAAGCAAATTTATACACTCCTGTGAGATGAGTGCAACTCAGACACATAGTGTGTCTGTGATGTCATAGAGAGTGCTTTGATCTCTCTATGACATCTATGACAGAACATAGTAACTCCCTGAGCAAACTCCATAGCACCCCTATGGACACTCATTAAAGATTTCCCCTCTTAAAGTTCCGCATATCCGGGGAGGCTGAAATTCAGGGATGTGGTTACCATGACAACAGTAACCTGCTGGAGAGCAAGTGTGGCTTCAGAGAGGGTCATGGAACTGCTGTCATGATCTTCGCCACACACCAACTTCAGGAGAAGTGTCAAGAACAGAACAGGGACCTCTACACAACATTTGTAGATCTGACCAATGCTTCTGATACCATCAGTCATGAGGGGCTGTGGAAGATCATGGCGAAGTTTGGCTGCCTGGACAAGTTCATCAGCATGGTGCGCCAGTTCCACGACGGCATGCTTGCGTGAGTATTGGACGATGGAGACTCTTCCGAAGCTTTCCCAGTCACCAGTGGGGTCAAGCAGAGCTGTGTACTCACGCCTACACTTTTTAGCATGATGTTCACAGCCATGCTGTCTGATGCCTTCAGCGACAATGAAGAAAGCACCATCAGGATCAGATACAGGATGGACAGCAGGGTCTTCAACTTGCGGAGGCTCCAAGCCAAAACCAAGGTAGAAAGGGACTCAGTGTGCAACTTCCTGTTTGCAGACGGCTGTGCCCTCAATGCCGCTACAGAGGCCCAGATGCAGCAGAGCACGAATCGCTTCTCCACTGCTTGCAACAACTTTGGGCTCACAATCAGTACAAAGAAAACCAAGGTCCTGCACCAACCCGCACCGCAGAAGACTTATGTGGAACCAGCCATCACTGTCAACAGGGAGACCCTCAAGGCTGTTGACAAGTTCACGTACCTCAGCAGCACACTCTCCAGGTCTGTCAACATCGACAACGAGGTGGATTCGCGCATTGCCAAGGAAAGCTTAGCATTCGGACGGCTACGTGCAGCAGTGTGGGAAAGGAGAGGCATCAAGCTGACCACAAAACTGAAGATGTACAAGGCAGTTGTCCTGCCTTCCCTACTGTATGCCTGCGAGACCTGGACAGTCTATGAGTGCCATGCCAGAAAGCTAAACCGCTTCCACCTGTACTGTCTCAGAAAGCTGCTGAAGATCACCTGGAAGGAAAAAAATCCCTGACACAGAGGTCCTCTCCCGAGCTGAGCTGCCTAGCATCCACACCCTGCTCAAGAGAGCCCAGATTAGGTGGGCTGGCCACCTTGTTCATATGCCTGATTCACGCCTACCAAAGAGACTGTTCGACAGTGAACTAGCTGAGGGCAAGTGCTCACAAGGTGGTCAGAAGAAGTGCTACAAAGATACTCTTAAGGCCTCCCTGAAGAGCTTTGATATCAGTTCTGATACCTGGGAGACCCTAGCACGAGGCCGACCAGACATAGCTGTACCAGCAAAGGTGCTGCCTCCTTTGAGCTGAACAGGATTGCTAAGGCCCAGAGAAATGAGTCCAGAGCCACCCCTGTATCTTTTGCCTGCACAGACCACCTGTGCCTGACCTGTGGCAGAGCCTTCCATGCCTGCATCTGACTGATCAACCACAGCCGGACACACCCCATCCAGTCCTCTTCCCTGTGATGTCCTTGGTCATCGTCGAGAACGATGGACGAACAACAACAATGAATGCCCATAGCTCCCCTATGGAAGTTCATTAAGATTTCCCCTCCTAAACTTCCGCATATCCGGGGAGGCTGAAATTTGGGGATGCACACCCTTGTAACCTCCGCAAAGCACGTATAAAATCTGAGGCCTGTCTGATGAATGGTTCGGGTGATATGCGTGGAACACAGAGACAGAGATTTCTTGCATTATAATATGTGACCCATGGTGGGAAAATTAGTCACTTTGAGGAAATTATCAAAACTGAAGTAACTTTTCCATATTCTGTATTGAAAGACTTTCAAAATTATATTTAATTTGTAGGAAATGCGCAAAAACAAACCCGGAAAAAGCTGATTTGTTTATATACTGCTCAAAAAAATAAAGGGAACACTTTGAAAACACATCAGATTTTAATGGGAAAAAATAAGCTGGATATCGAAATTGTGTCAGGCTAGTCCAGCTTACTCAGATTAAAAAGTGTTCCTTTAATCTGAGTAAGCTGGGCTAGCCTGCCACAATTTTGATATCCAGCTTATTTTTTCCCATTAAAATCTGATGTGTTTTCAAAGTGTTCCCTTTATTTTTTTGAGCAGTATATTTTGGCTCGGTTTAAAACTCGCGTTCGATCGGTCAGGAGTTACGTCTTCCACCAAAACATATGTATTTTTAGAAAGTACGATTTCTAAGCTTTACAATACCAGGCACTCATGGAGGTTTTCCTGGGACTTTCATTCATTCATTCATTCATCTGCTTCTGCTTAATCCTTTTCGGGTCGCGGGGGGGGGGGGGGGCTGGAGCCTATCCCAGCATCTTTTGGGCGAGAGGCAGGGGACACCCTGGACAGATCGCCAGTTCATCGCAGGGCCAACACAGAGAGACAGACAACCATTCACTCTCACAGTCATACCTAAGGACAATTTAGAATCCCCAGTTTGATGCCAATTAACCTAACTTGCATGTTTTTGGCATGTGGGAGGAAACCGGAGAAATCCCGGAGTAAACCCACGCTTGCCGCTAGCAAATAAAGAAAGAGTCATGATTTATGACTTCTCATGCCTGTAGCTTGTAATGACGCGGTGCACATAGCGACTCATTTTGCCAGCACGGGTGACATATGACTAGTGCATACCTGTCATGCCTGTAGAAAGCAGGTGTAAGCAAGCATTTCTGCATGCCCGTAGAAAGTCACTGTTACCATGGCAACAGTAACCATGGTAAAACCTGCCTTTGATCTTTGATGTCACCACTTGTTCAGTGATGCCTGCCTTTGTTCTTTGATGATGTGTCTGCCTGGCAACAGTAACCATGGGAACATCTATGCGTCTATGATGTCATAGCTATGAATGCCCGTAGCTCCCCTATGGACATTCATTAAAGAGTTCCCCTCCTAAACTTCTACATATCCAGGGAGGCTGAAATTCGGGGATGCACACCCTCATAATGTCAGCAAAGCACGTATAAAATCTGAGGCAATGAGGATATTTGCAGTTTTATAAAAAAATTGCAAATTTACAAAAACACAGTTGCAATTTTGCAAAAAAGTTGAGATATTATCAGAAAAGGTTGCAATTTTGCACAACAGTTGCAACTTTATGAGAAAACAGTTACAATTTTCTAAGGAAAAAAAAGGTGCAAATTTTCAAGAAAAAAATTTCAGTTTTATAAGAAAAAAATTGCAAATTTACAAAAGCAGTTGCAATTTTGCAAAAAAATTGCCATATTACCAGAAAAAAGATGCAATTTTACAGAAAGTTGCAATTTTATGAGAAAAATGCTGCAAATTTACAAAAAAATTGCAGTTTTATAAGAAAAATTTGCAAATTTACAACAGTTGCAATTTTGCAAAAAAAATTGTGATATTACCTGAAAAAAGTTGCAATTTTGCACAAATGTTGGAATTTTATGAGAAAAAAGTTGCAAATTTACTAGAAAAAAGTTGCAATTTTACCAGAAAACAGTTGCAATTCTTTGAGGAAAAACGCTGCAATTTTGCAAAAAAGTTGCAATTTTATGAGAAAAAAAGTTGCAAATTTGCAATTTTACCAGAAAAGAAGTGACAATTTTTATGAGGAAAAAAGTTAGTTTTATATGAAAAAATTTGCCAATCTACAAGAAAACAGGTACAGTTTTGAAAAAAGCTGCGATATTACCAGAAAAAACTTACAATTTTTGCAAACGTTGCAATTTTATGAGAAAAAAGCTGCAAATTTACAAGAAAACAGTTGTAATTTTGCAAAAAGTTACAATTTTGTCAGAAAAAAGTTCCATATTTACAAGAAAAAAGATGCAATTTTACCAGAAAAAAAGTAATTTTATGAGGAAAAAAATAGCAAATTTACAAGAAAAAAGTTGCAATTTTACCAGAAAAACATTACAGTTTTTTGAAGAAAAAAGTTGCAGCTTTATGACGAAAAAGTTGCAATTTAGCAAAACATTGCAATTTTATCAGGAAAAGTTGCAATTTTGCAATAAAGTTGCAATTTTATGATAAAAATTGCATATTTACAAGAAAAAAGTTGCAATTTTGCAAAAATATTGCGATATTCCCCCAAAAAGTTTCAATTTTGCAAAATAAGTTGCAATTTGGTGAAAAAAGTTGCAAATTTAAAAAAAAAGTTTAAGTTTTGCAAAAAAGTTGTGATATTACAGAAAAAGTTGGAATTTTTCAAGAAAAAATTGCAATGTTGCAAAACATTGCAATTTTACCAGAAAAAGTTTCAATTTTGCAATAAAGCTGTGATTTTATGAGAAAAAAGTTGCAAATATACAAGAAAAAAACTTAAGTTTTATAAGAAAAAAAATGTGCACATTTACAAGAAAATAGTTGCAATTTTGCAAAAACGTGATATTACCAGAAAAAAGTTGAAATTTTGCAAGATAAGTTGCAATTTTATAAAAAAAGCTGCAAATAAAAAAAATTGTTGTGATTTTGCAAAAAAAAAGTTATAATTTTATTGGAAAAAACTGCAGATTTACAAGAAAAAAATAGCAAATTTAGAAGAAAAAAGTTGCAATCCCATGAAAGAAGTTGCAAATTTACAAAATGTTGCAATTTTATGAGAAAAAGGTTGCAATTTTACAAGAAAAAAGTTGAAAATGTACAGTGGGGCAATAAAGTATTTAGTCAGCCACCAATTGTGCAAGTTCTCCCACTTAAAAGATGAGAGGTCTCCAATTTTCATCATAGGTATACCTCAACTATGAGAGACAAAATGAGAAAAAAAAATCCAGAAAATCACATTGATTTTTAAAGAATTTATTTGCAAATAATGGTGGAAAATAAGTATTTGGTCACCTACAAACAAGCAAGATTTCTGGCTCTCACAGACATGTAACTTCTTCTTTAAGAGGCTCCTCTGTTCTCCACTCGTTACCTGTATTAATGGCACCTGTTTGAACTCGTTATCAGTATAAAAGACACCTGTCAACAACCTCAAACAATCAGACTCCAAACTCCACTATGGCCAAGACCAAAGAGCTGTCAAAGGACACCAGAAACAAAATTGTAGACCTGCACCAGGCTGGGAAGATTGAATCTGCAATAGGTAAGCAGCTTGGTGTGAAGAAATCAACTGTGGGAGCAATTATTAGAAAATGGAAGACATACAAGACCACTGATAATCTCCCTCGATCTGGGGCTCCACGCGAGATCTCACCCCGTGGGGTCAAAATTATCACGAGAACGGTGAGCAAAAATCCCAGAACCACACGGGGGGACCGAGTGAATGACCTGCAGAGAGCTGGGACCAAAGTAACAAAGGCTACCATCAGTAACACACTACGCCGCCAGGGACTCAAATCCTGCAGTGCCAGACGTGTCCCCCTGCTTAAGCCAGTACATGTCCAGGCCCGTCTGAAGTTTGCTAGAAAGCATCTATTTGGATGATCCAGAAGAGGATTGGGAGAATGTCATATGGTCAGATGAAACCAAAATAGAACTTTTTGGTAAAAACTCAACTTGTCGTGTTTGGAGGAGAAAGAACACCATACCTACTGTGAAGCATGGGTGTGGAAACATCATGCTTTGGGGCTGTTTTTCTGCAAAGGGACCAGGACGACTGATCCATGTAAAGGAAAGAATGAATGGTGCCATGTATCGTGAGATTTTGAGTGAAAACCTTCCATCAGCAAGGGCACTGAAGATGAAACATGGCTGGGTCTTTCAGCATGACAATGATCCCAAACACACCGCCCGGTCAACGAAGGAGTTGCTTCGTAAGAAGCATTTCAAGGTCCTGGAGTGGCCTAGCCAGTCTCCAGATCTCAACCACATAGAAAGTCTTTGGAGGGAGTTTAAAGTCTGTGTTGTCCAGCGACAGCCCCAAAACATCACTGCTCTAGAGGAGATCTGCATGGAGGAATGGGCCAGAATACCAGCAATAGTGTATGAAAACCTTGTGAAGACTTACAGAAAACGTTTGACCTCTGTCATTGCCAACAAAGGGTATATAACAAAGTATTGAGATGAACTTTTGTTATTGACCAAATACTTATTTTCCACCATAATTTGCAAATAAATTCTTTAAAAATCAGACAATGTGATTTTCTGCATTTTTTTTTCTCATTTTGTGTCTCATAGTTGAGGTATACCTATGATGAAAACTGGAGACCTCTCTCATCTTTTAAGTGGGAGAACTTGCACAATTGGTGGCTGACTAAATACTTTTTTGCCCCACTGTACATGAAAAAAGTTTCTGATTAATGAGGAAAAAGTGACAAATTTATGAGAAAAAAAAATTCCCAATTAAGGTGCAAATTCCGCCCCAAAAATCTTGGTTTTGCATGTATCCTCAGCATTTGTGCTTAGAATGCATTTATTCAGTTCTGTAACATGATATAGAACAGTTCATGATATTGGGGGAGACGTCTCTCCTTTTTCCAGGTTGTGGGGGACATGTCCCCCATCCTCTCTTTGATTTACACCGACGTATATGATATCACAACACTCAGCGTATCGCACGATCATGACTGTGATGGTAGGAGCTAGGTTGGCCATGTGAGACACTAGTGAGTTATTTACCTATTGAATTACATGTACCTGAAGAAAAATCACAGTAAAACTTAAGAGCTTAACACAAGCTCTGTCTCTTAACTCTTGCACTTTAGCGTATGCACTTTGTACAGTTTCATTGCAGTTGTTCTTCTTGTATATGATCGTTTCTTTGTGTGTTTCTGGGACCCACTAGGGGACTACAGATGCAGATTAGCAGCATTGCTAAATCTGTCATACTTACATTGGTATTAATGTTCATTAGTATGTAAAGTCCCTTTCAGATAAACATTAAACTAAACTCTGTTCCTGTAAGCTTTAATAGTCATCTACACAACAAGTACAAGACATCACATGGTGTCAGAAGTAAAAAAATAGTGCAACTAAAGCCGCCAAACTCTTTGTCTGGAAGGAAACTTGGCAGAAAACTGACGTTCGTGGATCCAAAGGTTCGAGCTATACCTTGTAGCAAGCGAAATCTCTGACAAGTTGGAAAAAGTTAAATGTGCAACTTTTCTACATGTAGTGGGAGACGAAGCCATAAAAGTGTATAATACCATGGAATTTGATGGGGATGTGGAGGATGCTTATGCTGTGCTGAAAGAAGGATTTCATTGATATTGTGAGCCAAAGAGGAACATAACATACCTGAGACACATGTTCTTCACAAGGACCCAAGGAAAAAGTGAGTCAACTGATGCATATTTGACCGACTTGAAAAATAAAGCAAAGGACTGTGAATCTGGCCAGCTTACAGAGTCACTCATAAGAAACTGCATGCTGTGTGGTGTCAGTAGGGTGCCTACTAAAACACAGAATGAATGGTATGTATGTTACGCCGGTGTTCTGTACATGTTTTGTTTGGAAAATGTTCCATACACGTTCCAAACAGTACGTCAACTGAGTCTGCTTGCTGTCAGTCCTACTAGCTAGTGGTTTCCTTACGGAATGTCTACCAAGCTATTGTGGCTTTTTAGGATATATTCTTTTCTTTTGCTCATCATTTTTATGGAAGGTTCCATTCATGCCAGCGTCACCCAATGCCAGGTAACTGTATCAAAGGACATCCCAAAAGCATATTTTTTCCAAAAGGTCCGGCTTTATAAAAAATGTGTTCTGTATGGACTGCCAATGGAAGTTCTGTATGGAATGAATGTAGCAGGAATGAATTCACCATCTAAGTGAGCTGCAGACAGGCGAAGTTGCCTTTATAACTTCTGCAGCTGTGTCCAGCCTGATGTAGAAGAGGGTCTCATCTGAGAAAATTGTTCCTGCCTCCAAAATTCCACCTGGACGATGGGTTGTTTACATTGCTAGCCTGCAAGCACGGTGATGGCAGAATCTCAAGGCTAGCATTCCATAAGGAAGGTTCCGATTATTGTAATGACACAACCAGGCAACCAGCCAACCTACAAGCCTTATGGTATGTTCATTAATTTCTTAACTGCATGTCTTTGCTTACTGATACTTGCACACATGGAACCGTAAAACGGGGCTATAAGGGACGGCGGGGTAATAAGGGACACTTTTCTGTGAAATGTTTTAAATGTAATTCTGCTTTTTTTATTTTGAGCAGGACGCTGAGTTGTGTTGTTATTGTCTTTCCTGTAGATAGATATTAGTTTTAAGAAATTTGTCGCCGTTATATTTAAGGAAAATTTGAAAAAAAAGTGTCCCTTATTACCCCACCGTCCCTTATAGCCCCGTTTTACGGAACATGTTCCAGAATGCGTACAGAACGTATGTTGCAGGACTGCTAGCATTCTATAGCTAGTTAGTAGCTAGCTAGTAGGACTGACAGCAGGCAGGCTCAGTTGACGTCCCATATGGAACATATACAGAACATGTTCCATACAGAACACCAGCGGAATGGTACGGAACACTGATTGAACCGTACTGTTTCATGTTTTAGTAATTGCCCATGTGTAACGCTCAGGTGAGAGCAAGACTGCTCAGGGAGCCAGATTTAACAATGTTGAAAGCTGTTGATATATGCAGAGCCAATGAAGCTACACAGAGCCACATGAAAGCTTTACAGCAGAGGTCACCAACTGGTGGACTCTGGTTCGATTCTGGACCTCGAGAATCCTCTGTCTGGACTCTGAAGCTTTTTAATGTAGTTTGTGGAAAATTTGTACTGTTTTGTTTTAACCAAACAAAAAAATCAGAACTCAAATGCTGTATCGGTGGCAGCTGCCCAGCCATTTTAAGGCATGGGACCTTGGACGCTTTCTGTGGGATAGAGCGGACGGTCAGCCACGCTTCCTTTCCAGTGTAATCTGTGGAATGAAACGCTGCTGTGAAATTGTGTCCGCTGCCACTCTGGCTGCCTGCAATTGTACGGGTCCATGCGGGGGTTTGTTGATGGAAGGTTCCCGCAGCTCTTCCACACCTTCCTGGGACAGCATCCCGGTTGGGCTGCACGACGTTGTTTATGGAGGTAATTTCTGCGACCCTCTGATATCATGTCAAAACAATAATTTGCTCTGTGTGTTACTGAACATGAAAAGTTCCACACACATCCACCTCTTCTCTCCCTGTGACAGAGTGTTACCCAGTGAGAGACAGACTAGGATAAAAAGATTAAAACATTGACGCAGAAAAAAACCTCCAAAGGAACTCTGTAGTGTGGAATTAATTATATTTTCTGTCCCTTTTTTAGGCTTATGTTGCACCCTCAGAACGACAGGACTCAGTCTTCTCTTTGGCAACTTTATTCTTTCTGCGTCGGTTCTGCGTCTTTCTTGTAATAATTTGTCTGAGTAGCCGGGTCTGAAAAAAATGGCGACAACACACTTTTTTCCATTCACCAGACGAGAACATAAAAAACAGGAGCACAGTGATGACATATTGTCGCGTAACTGACCTCACTCTCTCTCTCTGTCCCAGCAATTAATTAATTAAGAACCCCACATGCAAAATGTGACAGGACTGACACAAGACCAGATCAAAACACATTCCTCAGCATCACAGCATCCCGTCCTCACAGCATAGACCTGTCATAAAACTCTAGGGCGCAACACCCTCCCCCACTAAAAAAAAATGTTGCCTAACATTTTCTCTACCATTACACAGACAATATTTAACACATCTGGAACAGCATTAGAACACTTTGGGGATGGTGAACATGTGAGCTGTTGTCTTTTTCCTTTTTTAGCATGCATTACAGAATACAAGTGCAAGTAATATTATTTCACTTCAGTGTCTCTGTGTCTTCTTTTTCAACTTCTTGTGGCTGTAATACTGGGCTAAATGTCCATAGTCCATCAGTATTGAAGGGTGAATAGTCCATTGAAGGATTGGTGGCCCTCCCAATCTTCACAAAGGGACAAGGAAATTACCATGTACACCCAACCTTATGTTTACTACACATTTATATTTATGTTTATATGTACATATGTATACTCGCTGCTCTTTTTTTTTTTTCTTGCCTTCTGATTGTTGCTGTGAGTGTTGCTATCCCTGTGCTGTTGCAATCCTGGAATTTCCCCGTTGTGGGACTAATAAAGGCTTATCTTATCTTATTTTGGTGCCACACATTTCATCTCATTAAGTTTGTATATCACTGTTTTTTGTTTTAACAATTTTTTTACACAGCAATCGTGACACTATTGTCTTATTTTTAAGTATACAGATAACCATCTATTTTTGCACTTAATTTCAAATACTCTGGTTGCTTGTCCGGGGACAATTTGCCTCTGATAGGGTCTCCCAAGACAAACTGGTCCTGGGTGAAGGGCCAGACTAAGAACGATCCAACAGACTCTCATGATAAATTGTATATCAAGGATTCAGTGTACCCCGCCCGGTATGGGGTTACCGGGGCCCCACCCTGGAGCCAGGCCTGGGGGAGGGGCTCGAAGGCTAGCGTCTGGTGGCCGGGTTTCCACCCATGGGACCCGGCCGGGCTCAGCCCGAAGGAGTTACATGGGTCCGCCCTCCAGTGGGTTCACCACCTGCAGGAGGGATCATGGGGGTCTGGTGCTATGTGGATTAGGTGGCGGTCAAAGGCGGAGACCTTGGCGGACTGATCCCAAGCTTTCTAAACTGGCTTTTGGTACGTGGAATGTCACCTCTCTGGCGGGGAAGGAGCCTGAGCTGGTGTACGAGGTTGAGCGATACCGGCTAGATATAGTCGGCCTCACCTCAACACACAGCTCCGGTTCCGGAACCAGTCTCCTGGAGAGGGGCTGGAGCTTGGCCTTTTCTGGAGTTGCCCCGGGTGAGAGCCGACGAGCAGGGGTGGGTATTCTTGTATCGCCCCACCTTGCTGCCTCTATATTGGAGTTTTCCCCGGTGGATGAAAGGGTTGCTTCCCTGCGCCTTCGGGTTGGGAAACGGGTCCTGACCATCATTTGTGCCTATGCACCAAATGATGTTTCAGAGTACCCACCCTTTTTGGAGTCTGTGACTGGGGTGCTGGAGGGTGCTCCTCCTGGAGACTCCATTGTCCTACTGCGGGACTTCAATGCACACGTGGGCAACGACAATGAAACCTGGAGGGGGGTGATTGGGAGGAACGGCTTGCCCGATCTGAACCCGAGTGGTGTTCAGTTATTGGACTTCTGTGCTAACCACAGTCTGTCCATAACGAACACCATGTTCAAGCATAAGGGTGTCCATATGTGCACCTGGCACCAGGACACCCTAGGTCGCAGGTCGATGATCGATTTTGTTATCGTATCATCAGACCTGCGACCGTATGTCTTGGACATCCGAGTAAAGAGAGGTGCAGAGCTGTCAACTGATCACCACCTGGTGGTGAGTTGGATCCGATGGCAGGGGAGGAAGCCATTCAGACCTGGTAGACCCAAACGTATAGTGAGGGTGTGCTGGGAGCGTCTGGCTGAGGCCCCTGTCCGGGAGGTCTTCAACTCCCACCTCCGGAAGAACTTCAACCACATTCCGAGGGAGTCTGGAGACATGGAGCCTGAATGGGCCATGTTCTCCACCTCTGTTGTTGAAGCGGCGGCCCAGAGCTGCGGCCGCAAGGTGGTCGGTGCATCTCGTGGTGGCAACCCCCGAACCAAGTGGTGGACACCAGTGGTGAGGGGGGCCATTAAGCTGAAGAAGGAGTCCTATCAAGCTTGGTTGGCTTGTGGGACTCCCGAAGCAGCTGAGGTGTACCGGCAGGCCAAGCGGAGTGCAGCTCGGGTGGTTGCTGAAGCAAAAACCCGGGTATGGGAGGAGTTCGGTGAGGCCATGGAACAAGACTTTCGGTCGGCTTCAAAGAGATTCTGGCAAACTGTTCGGCGGCTCAGGAGGGGAAAGCAGCTCCCTGTCCACACTGTGTATGGTGCGGATGGGACACTGTTGACTTCAACTGGGGATATCGTCGGGCGGTGGAAGGAATACTTCGAGGATCTCCTCAATCCCACTGATACGCCTTCCACAGAGGAAGCAGGGTTTGGTGACGAGGGGGATGACTCGCCTATCACAGGGGCTGAGGTCGCCAAGGTGGTTAAAAATCTCCTTGGTGGCCGGGCCCCAGGGGTGGACGAGATTCGCCCTGAGTACCTCAAGGCCCTGGATGTTGTTGGGTTGTCATGGTTGACACGCCTCTGCAACATTGCGTGGAGGTCGGGGGCAGTGCCTTTGGCATGGCAAACCGGGGTGGTGGTTCCTCTCTTCAAAAAAGGGGACCGGAGGGTGTGCTCCAACTTTAGAGGGATCACACTCCTCAGCCTCCCTGGGAAGGTCTATGCCAAGGTACTGGAGAGGAGAGTCCGGCCGTTGGTCGAACCTCGGATTCAGGAGGAGCAATGTGGTTTTCGTCCTGGCCGTGGCACATCGGACCAGCTCTTTACCCTCTCGAGAATTCTTGAAGGTTCGTGGGAGTTTGCCCAACCAGTTTACATGTGTTTTGTGGACTTGGAGAAGGCATTTGACCGCGTCCCTCGTGGATTTTTGTGGGGGGTGCTTCGGGAGTATGGGGTATCGGGCTTGTTGTTACGAGCTATTCGGTCTCTGTACGACCGTTGTGAGAGTTTGGTTTGTATTGCCAACACTCGGTCGGAGTCATTCCCAGTGAGAGTTGGACTCCGCCAGGGCTGCCCTTTGTCACCGATCCTGTTCATAATTTTTATGGACAGGATTTCTAGGCGCAGCCAGGGAATGGAGGGTGTCATGCTTGGTGACCACAGGATCTCATCTCTGTTGTTTGCAGATGATGTTGTCCTGTTGGCTTCATCCAGCAATGACCTACAGCTCTTGCTGGGACGGTTTGCCGCTGAGTGTGAAGCGGCTGGGATGAGAATCAGCACCTCCAAGTCCGAGTCCATGGTCCTCAGCCGGAAAAAGGTGGATTGTCCTCTCCGGGTTGGGGACAGGCTCCTGCCCCAAGTGGAGGAGTTTAAGTATCTTGGGGTCTTGTTCACGAGTGAGGGGAAAATGGAGCGAGAGATCGACAGACGGATTGGAGCAGCATCTGCAGTGATGCGGACGTTGTACCGGTCTGTTGTGGTGAAGAGGGAGCTTAGTTCTAAGGCAAAGCTGTCGATTTACCAGTCAATCTACGTTCCTACTCTCACCTATGGTCACGAGCTTTGGGTAATGACCGAAAGAACGAGATCGCGGATACAAGCGGCTGAAATGAGCTTTCTCCGTAGGATTGCTGGACTCACCCTCAGAGATAGGGTGAGGAGCTCAGTCATCCGGGAGAGGCTCAGAGTAGAACCGCTGCTCCTCCACATTGAAAGGAGTCAGATGAGGTGGTATGGGCATCTGATTAGGATGCCTCCTGGACGCCTCCCACTTGAGGTGTTTCAGGCACGTCCCACTGGGAGGAGACCCCGGGGCAGACCCAGGACTCGGTGGAGAGACTATGTCTCCCAGCTGGTCTGGGAACGCCTTGGTATCCCCTCTGAAGAGCTGGAGCAGGTGGCCGGGGAGAGGGAAGTCTGGGCTTCTCTGCTTGAACTGCTGCCTCTGCGACCCGGACCTCCGGAAAAGCGGTAGAAGATGGATGGATGGATGGATGGTTGCTTATATTTGAGCTACAATATATTCTGAACTAAAAGTGTGACCATACCCCTATAACTAACATTCAATAAACAATAGCTAAAATGTGAAATGAACGACTAAATCAATGAATCTATTTATGAATAGCATAACATTCTGTCATTCATTGATAGACAAACGATACATGAATGATGGTTCTGTAGAGGGATCCTGGCTGATTCTCAGGGGCTATGTCTTCAGAGGTCTGAACGTCGGCTGACCCAGCTGATCATAAGTGTAGATACGCTTGGGTGGCCTGGCTCTTACTGGTCTTGCTGTTTGCATCTCCGGATGACTCTCTTCATTGTCAGATTCAGCGTTCCTCTGTTCACTCTCAGGTTCAGCAGCAACAACATCGACCTGCTCCTCTTCTGCCGAGTCTTCCTCAGACATGATTGCATCCTCTTGTCCTTCTTGCTGCCTCTCCATTTTTTGGAAAAAAAATCACCTGCTTCTGGGTTTAGGTGATGAGCAGCCTGTCTTGTTGTTGTCCATACCTGGTAGTCTTCTTCACTGGAATTATCTAAGTCTGCCAGGTCAGGGTTACATCTGACTTTCTGATTATTTCTCACCGTTTGCCGTTTTTTCCGTCCCTACTGGGAACAGTGACCTCTGGTTTTTCAACCAGATATGGGCATGGCAAGAGTAGGTTTCGGTGTAACAGCCGTGATCTTGCATTACCTTGCAGTGGTTCGACCACATACACTGGGCTGTTAGGAGCTGTTCTCTCTCTGATGACATAGACTGTGTCCTCCCAGTAGCTGCGCAACTTCCCGGGGCCACCTCTTGGTGTTAAATTTCTCACCAATACATGATCGCCTCGTTCAAGGGTGGAACTCCAAGTGTGCTGGTTGTAGTGTCTTTGGCCTCTTTTTGCACTCTTTTCCATGTTTCCCAATGCAGTAGCATAGGCTTCTTGCATAGCTTCTCTCCACTTCTCTGCATAACCTGCATACTGTATGTCTGGTTCTCTTTTTCTCTCACTTTTGGGAAGACCAGGTCGACTGGCAAGATTGGTTCACGGCCAAAAAGGAGGAAGAAAGGAGAGAAACCTGTGGCTTCATGTACGGTTGAATTGTAGGCATGAACCACTTTATTTAGGTGCTCCTTCCACCTAGACTTTTGTGTCTCCTCAAGTGTGCGCAGCATGCCTAACAGTGTCTTGTTGAAGTGCTCTGCCGGATTTGCTTGGGGATGATATGGAGAAGTGCGGGAGTGATGGATACCACAATAATTCTGGAGCTTGTGAAAGAGGTTGTTTTCAAACTCTTTGCCTTGATCGTGGTGTATCTTGGATGGAAAACCAAAGCGCATGATAAAATCATCAGAGTTTTCTGGCTGCAGTCTTCCCAGATTTGTCCTTTGCTGCATAAGCCTGTGTATATTTGGTAAAATGGTCCACAACCACGAGTATGTATTCTTCCCCTCCCTTACTTCTTTCCAAATGCAGGTAATCAATTGAGATCATCTCGAACGGTGCTGAGGTCTCAATGCTCTGGATAGGCGTCCTGGTTGCCCTGTTTGGTTTCTTCCTTTTTAAGCATCGACACACCTGAATCACATAGTGTTCCATCTCATGCCTCATCTTTGGCCAGAAAAAACGTTTCCTGGCAAGGGCTACCATTCGATCTGCACCCAGGTGCCCCATCTCCTCATGTAAGTGTTTGTAGATGATAGGCTTCAAAGATTCAGGAATGACCAGCTGCATTTTGGATACTGTCTCTCTCCTAAGGATTCCGTCTCCATCAACTCGCAGGCGAGGCCACTCTCTGATAAGCCGTCTAACGGCTTCACCCTCCACCAGCTTCTGCTTATGTTTCAGATGAGTGTGTGTTCTTTTTAGGTACAAGACTCTGTTTATAACTTGGTCTGCCTCGTGCGGTTCTGATTTCCTCCACTGCCATAGGCTTGATCGGGGAAGATGTACTACCTTCTTGTGGAAGTGCATCAATATTATTAGCAGACCGCCCGTAAAATCTACTGGAGGAAGAAGCCCCCCAGGAGACAGCTAGCCACCAGGGCTGCTCGGAGAGGCGCTCTGGCCACCGGCAGAGTGAAGAGGCCTCGCCGTCACAGGTCCGTGGCTCTGAGAGAGATCCGTCGCTACCAGAAATCCACGGAGCTGCTCATCCGTAAGCTGCCCGTCCAGCGCCTGGTGAGGGAGATCGCTCAGGACTTCAAGACCGTCCTGCGTTTCCTGAGTTTCGCCGTCATGGCTCTGCAGGAGACCAGCGAGACCCACCTGGTGGTCTCTTCTTCGCTAAGGGGGTCACCATCATGCCCAAAGACTTCCAGCTGGCCCGCTGCATCCGCGGAGAGAGAGCTTAGACTTTCTGCTGCACATCCACCAGCCATAATGCTCTGCACTGTGTGTCTATATATATACATTTATAGTAATATGGACATATGTTTGCTAGATGTTGTTTTTTCTTGCCTTCTGATTGTTGCTCTGAGTGTTGCTGTCCCTGTGCTGTTGCAATCCTGGAATTTCCCCATTGTGGGACTAATAAAGGCTTATCTTCTCTTATCTTATCTTATTACAGGTGACTGCAGAGATCCAGTTGACCTCACCTGTTCTTTCCCCCTTGAACGCTTGCCCAATAGAATCAATGATCTCCTGATGCAACTCTGGGCTTACTGGTGGAAACCAGAATTGGAACAAGAACTGGTTTATCGCTCATTCCAGCCACAGTATTTTTAGACAGGGTAAAATCAATTCCCATCCATCCCTCATATGGAATGTTGGTTCCGTTTCCTGCTGAGAGGTCTAATACACCTTCTTCAAGTAGCTCTGCTACTGGTCTCACCTCAACTTCAGGCAGGTGTCTCTTTTTCCAGTCTGCTCCGACAACTGACACTTGTGAGCCAGTGTCCCATAAAACTGCAGTGTCAACACCACCCAGCGAGGCTCGAATGAGGCATCTCTTCCCCACCAGCCTGGCAGTTTGTTGTTGTTTACCAGTTAGAGGTGCTTTTAGGTTAAACTGGTTACATTTGTCTGTCCTCTCCTCAGGACATAGCAGGGTTTCAGTCTTATTGGTGGTGGCTGAGATGGTTCTTGTATGACAACCAGCAGCCCAATGCTCTGTGCTGCCACATTTGTAGCAGTGGTTACACTTCCCTTCGGGGTTGGACACCTGGCACTGCTGACATTGTCTGATGTTCACCAGTCTGGGCTGTGGCTGATATTTTCTGTTTGGCTGCTCATGTACTTTCATGACTTGGGGCTTAGGAGTCTGGCTGAGGCTTGCAATGTGCAAAGTGAGGTTTTGGATAGCCTCGCAAATAGCTTTATTGCCTTCCTTGACCTTCTCCATTAATGTGTCTCACTTGTATGCTTCACCGTGTTTGTTTTTACTGTTTGATTTGTGTCTGGAGCTTTCTTTTTCGGTCTCGTCATTTTCCTCAGTTACAGCTGCCACTTTTATTGTCCTTGTTTTTAGGGTGGTTGACAATTTGTTCTTTCTCTCCATTTCCAGGCTGTATGCTGCCGTCATTTTTTCCAACAGAACTTCATCCTTTACCTTTGGGTCTTGTAAGTATGGCTTTACATCTGTTCGGATGGAGTCATCATGGATGCCAGTGAGTACTGTTTGGAGAAACTGATTTTGTATCAGCTCGAGGCTGTACTTTAGTGCTGACTCCCCTCTCTCTGAAGCAAGGATGACTTGTTGCCTCAGGTCCATGGCTCGCACCAAAAACTGAATTGGCGTTTCCTGTGGCTCTTGAACTGCACGTGTGAGGGAGTGATACAACTCTGTAGCATCTTTTTCGATATAATGAGTCCTTAATATCTGTCTGAGAGCCTTTAGTGTCAAATCAACTCTGCTCTCCAGGTAACTCTTCAGTATTGTACCAGGAACTATGGCCTGAATAACAGCTTCAACAATTTCTCCTTCATCATATCCCTTTTTAATGCTCTTTGGATCTGCCTTTCCAGACTGGTATAGCCAAGTTTCTCTTTTTGATTTGGCTCTCCAATTTGTCCAACTATTTTTAAGTCTCTTCTGTAAAGTGGGTGCACAAATGCTGGGCTTGGGCCAGTGTTTGATCCAGTGTGACTCAGGGCAGTCCTGGTTTCCCTCTCCTCATTTGAATTACGAGGTGTACCAACTTTGTCCACCAGGGGGTGCTTGTGCACTTCTTTTGACTGGAAGCCCCTGTGATCGTCATTTTTCTCCCTCAGTTCATCAATCTTATCATTCAAGTTCATTAACAGCGACAGACCGTCATCTTCCAGTGAAGTGACACCTTCTCCTTCTAGATACTGTAGGATAAGCCTCCTCAACTTACGAGGTGAGCTTCTGTCACTCTCACACACAGTAACATTAAATGCCTCACAGACATTACTTAGCTCATTTGCTGCTAGTATTAGCAATTTTCCTTCTATCTCCACCATCAAACTCTCCCAAGCTGGTGATATTTGTTGTGCCCCAGTCATGACAGCAAACTTTTACCTTCACGCCAAGGAAGTCTGTGGGCATTAGCATGCTAGGCTAGTGGCCATCTTGTCTCTTGTAGTGTGGCCCAACCGCGGTGCGCACCGTTTTTTGTTTTTTTTTTCACGTACCTCCAGCTCTCTGTTGACAAACTATACCAACCGGACGGAAAAAAACAAGTTTATGTTGCACCCTCAGAACGACAGGATTCAGTCTTCCGTTTGGCAACTTTATTACTCCCGGTTCTGCGTCTTTTTTGTAATACAGTGATCCCTCGCTACTTCGCGCTTCACCTTTCGCGCCCTCAGTGCATCGCGGATTTTTCAAAAATATTCATCAAAAATTCAAAATTGAGAAATAATGGGCGGGCGCTAGCAGAAGGCAGGGAGACTACATTAGACCATCAGGTGTCAACACGGAGAGCAGCACAACTCTCTGTTCGCTGTTGTCGTGTTGGCTGGGCTCGGAAATCTCGCAAGCTGATTGGCCGAGACGTTTCACCCCGCAAGCTGATTGGCCGAGACGTCTCACCCACCTCCTCTCCCTGCCGAGCACCCATGAAGGGAAGAAAGACCGCATTCATTGCTTTTTATCGCTCGTGTTACTTAGTCTCGCCACATGGAACTTTTTGCTGTTCTCTTGTGCCATTTTGTGCGAAATAGTCTTCCCATCGAGGCACTACGCTGCCTCCTGCAGCTTCAGCTCTATCGGAAGCTGCCCTCGATGATCCTGCGCCTCCAGCACCTCACGATGAGGCGTCACCTGAGGAGCAGTAAAGCTCTCATTAACCTGTGCAGTAAATCATTTTCATCTTGAGTTACGTATCTTGTTATAAGAATAAAAGAGTTCTAAAAACATATTTATGTACACTTTGTTTACATCTACGTATGTATGTACACGTACACACACACACACGTATCATATGAGAGTGAGAGAATGAACGTATGTATTGTTTATGGATGACGTCATTGGGGTGACGCTACTTCGCGGTTTTTCACTTTTCGCGGTCGGTTCTGGAACCCATTAACCGCGATAAGTGAGGGATCACTGTAATTTGTCTGAGCCGCCGGGTCTGAAAAAAATGGCGACAACACACTCTTTTCCATTCTCCAGACGAGAACATAAAAAACAGGAGCACAGTGATGACGTATTGTCGCGTAACTGACCCCACTCTCTCTCTCTCTGTCCCAGCGATTAATTAATTCAGAATTATACACGCAAAATGTGACAGGACCGACACAAGACCAGATCAGAACACATTCCTCAGCATCACAGCATCCCGTCCTCACAGCATAGACCTGTCATAAAACTCTAGGGCGCAACACTTACAGTTTGAAACTTTTTTAAATACTGAAAATATAGTATAGAGGTGGACTTTTGTGAGATTTAGTTTTGTAAATATTAATCTTTTTGTAAATGTATTTAATTTAGTTTGTGTTCTCCTGTCAAACTTTCCATTTTTAGGATTTAAGTTGTAGATTTTAGAATTTTAGAGCCATTTATTTGGAGTCAAAAACACATTTAGTGTTCCCCTGTATTATCCATCCATCCGTCCATTCATCCATCCATGCATCCATCCATCTTGTACCGCTTTTCTGGAGGTCCGGATCACGGAGGCAGCAGTCCAAGCAGAGAAGCCCAGACTTCCCTCTCCCCAGCCACCTGCTCCAGCTCTTCAGAGAGGATACCAAGGCGTTCCCAGACCAGTCTCTGCAGCAAGTCCTGGGTCTGCCCCGGGGTCTCCTCCCAGAGGGACGTGCCCGAACACCTCAAGTGGGAGGCGTCCAAGAGGCATCCTGATCAGAGCATCTGATCAGATGCCCATCATCTGGGCATCTAATCCCCTACATTATTATGATTAAATTATGTTTTACTTGAAATTGAGCAAACAATTTGCTTGATTTTTTTTTTTATTTAAAAAACACAGAACTAAAAGCGGCAGCGCGGTGGTGGAGTGGTTAGCACTGTGGCAGCACAGCAACTCACCCTTGGCCGGGGGATCCTGGGTTCGATCCCAGCCCCCGACCAACAGTGATCTGTGTGGAGTTTGCATGTTCTCACCGTGTCTGCGTGGGTTTACTCCGGGATTTCTCCGGTTTCCTCCCACATGCCAAAAACGTGCAAGTTAGGTTAATTGGCATCAAACTGGGGATTCTAAATTGTCCTTAGGTTTGAATGTGAGAGTGAATGGTTGTCTGTCTCTCTGTGTTGGCCCTGCGATGGACTGGCGATCTGTCCAGGGTGGACCCTGCCCCCGCCCAAAGATGCTGGGATAGGCTCCAGCCCCCCCGCGACCCTTAAAAGGATTAAGCGGAAGAAGATGAATGAATGAATGAATGAAGAACTAAAAGCAGCTCAAAACATCAGCTTAACAAAATGTGTAAAAGCAAATGATATTGGCCTACTGGAGACAGCTGTGGTCTTCTGAAAGAATATCCATGAAAAGATGACAGTTCTTAAAAGCACATTTTCAGATCAATTTGTCCGTGCGACTTGTCACATTTCACTTCCATTTCTTTTACTAAAAGATGTTTGAAATAAATTCATGTGTCAATGCAAACACTTGGCTTTAAAAGTACCAAGATGTCACACGAGAAAACAATCCTGAAAAAAAAAATGCATTGAGAATTGTTTTAGAATTAAATTGGAGGCCCTTAATCATAATTGCATCGTGAGGTGCCTAAAGATCCCCAGCCCTAATTTGGACCTCAACTGGGGAGGAGGACTGACTTATGGGACCTCTTGCACTTTTAGTTGGTTTTGTTGGTGACAAGCTCAGTAAAATGAAGCTTGTGGAGGAACGTAATAAGTGCAGGCGGACACGGCGAACTGAAGTTTAAAAGGGTGCTTTATTCATCCTCCATCACGAGGCTCGCCCAGCGCTGTGGCAGCGCGCTGGAGCAAGCCCTGCGTCTCTATGTCAGCAACAAGCAATGCGAGTGATCAAAAAGAGAGAGAGCAAGAGATATGCAGTCAACTTATATACCCAGCTCAGACAATGCATGCATGGCACATTAGCATCACAGTATACAGCAGGAATGCATGGACATTTGCATTAGAGTCACACATATCAGCCACAGGATTACTCGCGCCGGAATCCCTCTCTGTTCCGGAGCTGCAGGACAAAAGAGGGTGCGAGGTGCATCTGCATAATGATCAGTCCATACCTCTCACTGTTCTGATAATTGCTCACGCTGAGCGCTCTGCCAGTCCCGTAGGTTGTGGGGGTCACCACAAGCTAACCAAAAGGCCCAGTGATAGTAGTTCCCATGATAAAGGTGAATGCAGAAAATGTGGACATAAACTTGAGCCTCACAAGTGTCGTCCTTTTGGGAAGACATGCTTCTGGCCAGAAGGGCAGAGTGTGCTCTAGAAAAACAAAAAACAAAACAACACTTTGCTTGTATGTGCAAAACAACAAATCCACAAGAAAACTATTGGAGAAAGGAGAAAAAAGTGAATCAGATTGAACAAGAAGAAAATGAACAAGGAGAAAATGAGATGTTCACTGGAGCCCTTGAATCAAACAAGAAGGGAAAGGGGCATTCAAAAAAGGAAAAAAAAAAATGGAATGAAGTAAAGTTAATGGCCAGAAATCCATCAGGTTGGATACCTCTTTCAATACTTCAACAAGTAACAACAAGGCTGGAAAAAGCACACCATTACAAAAGACCAGCATCAAGTTAGTCTCGTGGTCTCGCCACAGGGTGGAGCCATTGGACATGGCAATGCTGAAATGTGAGCATAAAAATGAAGAACATGAGGTGGAATTTCAGATAACACGCCCCAACTTGGAAGCGATCCTGGGAGGAGACACCTGTGCAGACATGGGATTAATTAAAAGATTCTACAAAGTTGAAAAATAGGTGGAAACAGACATCCTGCAGAAGTACAAAGATGTGTTGACAGGGCTGGGGTGTGTACCTGGACAGCACCACATTCAGATTGATCCAGCAGTAGCCCCAGTTATACACCCACCCAGAAAAGTGCCTTTAGCGCTGAAAGGTGAAGTCAAAAGAGAACTGGACAGAATGGAGAAATTAGGTGTGGTGGAAAAACAAGCAGAACCCACTGGCTGGGTTAACAGCGTGGTCACTGTCAAAAAATACAAACAAAAAACTGAGAATCTTCATAGATCCCCAGGACCTCAATAGAGCCATAAAAAGAGAACACTACCCACTGTGTACAGTTGAAGAGGTTGTGGCTGAGATGCCAAATGCAAAGTACTTGTCTGTGTTGGATGCACACCATGGCTTCTGGCAAATACAACTGAGAGAGAAGAGGATCTTCAGGTCGGGGAACAGGGAGATGCTGAAGTCCGTACAGAGGGAGCTAAGGAGGAAGATCAAGGAACGCAAGGACAGTTTCAGGAAGAAGATGGAGGACAAGTTGCAACAGAGCGATATCGGCGGGGTCTGGAGAAACCTCAAAACTATCTCTGGGCTCCAGAATACCTCCTCCCAGGCCACGGGGCAGGGAGTGGGCAAACAATCTGAACTTGTTCTTTAACAGGTTTGACCAACCACCCTCCCATCTGCCTGCACACCAACCACTGCTGCCTCTACCGTCATCAAGACCTGCTGTCCACCCCCCCTCCACCAACACCCCCCCCCCACTCCCAGCACACAGCCCCCACAACCTGACCCTCACTAAGACCCAGGTGTGGGTGGAGCTGAGGAAGATCAAGGCGAGGAAGGCCTCGGGTCCGGACTGCATCAGCGCGAAGCTCCTCAAGTCCTGCGCAGACCAGCTGTGTGGGATTGTGGAGCACATCTTCAACCTGAGCCTGAAGCTGGGCAGGGTACCACAGTTGTGGCTCCCTTCCTGTTCACCCTTTATACTGTGGACTTCTCACACAACACAACACACTGCCATCTACAGAAGTTCTCTGACGACTGTGTGATTGTCGGCCTCATCTCCAACGGAGATGAAGCTGAATACAGAGGACTTATCCAGGAGTTCATGGACTGGTGCCATCGGAACTGCCTCCAGATCAACGCGAGAAAAACTAAGGAGCTGATGGTGGACTGCTGCAGGCAAGGACAACCCCTCACAGCACCGGTAAACATCCAGGGAACAGACATTGAGATGGTGACATCCTACAAGTACCTTGGTGTTCATCTGAACAATAAACTAGACTGGTCACACAATATCAACACACTCTACAAGAAGGGACAGTGCAGGCTGTTCCTACTGAGGAGGCTTAGGTCTTTTTGTGTACAAGGGGTGCTCCTGAAGACCTTCTACAATTTGGTGGTGGCATCAGCCCTCATTTTTGGAGTGGTCTGCTGGGGCAGTGGCATTACAGCAGCCGATAGGAAGAGACTGAACAAACTGACCAAGAAAGCTAGCTCTGTCCTGGAGCAGCACCTTGACCCAGTGGAGGAGATAGGAGAGAGAAGGATGGTGGCTAAACTGTCATCTCTGCTGGAGTCTGAGTCCCACCCTATGCAGGACATACTGAATGCACTGAGGAGCTCATTTAGCAGTAGGCTACATCATCCTAGGTGCATGACCGAGAGGTTTTGCAGGTCCTTCCTACCTATGGCTGTCAGACTTTATAACCTAAGCAGGGCTGCTTGCAGAGATAGCAAAAAAACGTGACGACCTAATAGTATTGAATGCAAAAGACACAACAGACTTACACAAAATGTTCCCCTCCAATATACAACTAGGACAATATAAATCACTACGGAGGGTGACAAGTATGGGTACATATTCATGCTATGTGGGGTAACTAAATAGTGTTATGCTGTTTATTCCATCTAGCTACAATGCTTCGCACTGTGTATATATATATATTTATGTGTACATATGTATATTCACTGCTCTTATTTTTCATATCTTCTAAATTATTGCTCTGAGTGTTGCTATCCCTGTGCTGCTGCAATCCTGGAATTTCCCTGTTGTGGGACTAATAAAGGCTTATCTTATCTTAATGAAGAGAGTTCCAAGTTGTATATCTTTAACACACCACTGGGATGGTACCGGTTCAAGCGTCTTCCCTTTGGAGCCTCATCAGCTCTATAAGTATTCCAAAAATGCATTGCACAGAAACTGGAGGACATGGAAGGAGTTGTGAATGTCATGGACGACATCCTGGTGTGGGGTGTGGACAAGGAACAACTTGACAAAAAGCTGAGACTGTTTCTTGACAAACTTTGGATCATCAACCTGAAGCTGAATAAAGACAAGTGTAAGATTGGACTGCCAGAAATATGGCACAATGGACACATACTGAGTGCAGAAGGACTGAAGCCAAACCAGGAAAAAGTCAGAGCAATAAATGACATGCCACAGCCACAAGATAAAACTGCACTGATAAGGTTTTTAGGCATGGCACTACCTTTCAAGATTCATTCCAACCCTGTCTGATGTGAATGCACCGCTTGGAGCAGCAAAACAGCTTTGAACAGCTGAAAAAGCTGCTGAACAATGCTCCAGTGTGTTATGTCCGAAAATAGACTTACAATAATGAGGCCAGGTGCATGACTGAACTAGTCTTTATTGAGCTCTGACTTCACACTACAACTGCCAGGCAGGGGTGTTGGCAAAGAGACCCGCCCTCCCAGCCTGCTGCTATTTATAGGCACAGGGTGGTGGCGGAAACGGAAGTGAGCGCCACCACACGATACCTCACAAATAAGAGCATATACTGTAGAACTATGTAACACAGTGCTCAAGTTCTACAATGTAAACGAAAAAGTCACTTATGGCCCTTTTTCATGAGCACCTACTCAGCCCGACTTGCCTCAACTCTACTTGGTTTGTAGGGTTTTCATTTAGTACCTGGTATTAGAGGGTGCTAGACGGAGTGACCCAAAATTTAAAAAGAATACCAGGAGGTCTCCGAGCTGATGGCTGCTCATGAGTATCACTGAACATTAAAAGCTTGTAACTGGACCATCAAGGACCACAATGGCCGATGTGGGTTGAACAGAAAAGGCTGTAAGTGGTTCAACCATTACATTCACCAACCAAATTTGTATTTTGCACTTGCTGTCTGCATGTCAACAACATAACTTGCTATAATGAACCCACCCCTACCACTTTGAGGTGGTACTCAGTTGTAATGGGAAACAACCAAGTTGTTGTTTCCCAACCTACTCAGCTCAACTGAGTTGAGCTGAGTAGGTGGTAGTGGAAAAGGGCCAGTTGTCAGTGGATTCATGCACTGAAGGATTAAGAGCTGTAAATAATGCAAGCTGAACAACCTGTAGCATATGGTTCCAGATCACTGACAGACATTCAGAAAAGGTATGCCCAGAGATTAGAAAGAATTATTAGTTATAGTGCATGGATGTGAAAAGTTCAAACAGTATCTGTATGGAAAACAAGTGCAAGTGGAGTCCGACCAGAAACCCCTTGAGTCTAGAGTGTTCAAAACTGGACAGCACAAAGCACCTCCCTGATTACAAAGGATGCTAATGAGGCTGCAGGCTTTTGACTTGCATGTAGCCTACAAACCAGGAAAAGACTTGGACATGGCAGGTGCACTCAGCAGAGCATACTTAATAAATGCTTCTTATGTGTAATCTGTTTACCTGCTTTAAACCCATCTGGGTTCCACATGGATTTAATATGTGTGAGCAGGTTTCAGTAACACTGGTGCCATAGGCAAAATTATGAGGAAAAAATGCACAAATTTATGAGAAAAAAATGTGAAAATTCATAAGAAAAACAGTGACAAATTTATATATATATATATAGCATCTAGCAACAATGCTCTGCACTGTGTGTGTTTATACAGTATATTTACATATTTATTCCATCCAGCTACAATGCTCCGCGCTGGGTGTGTTCATATTTATATATCTATATATTTATTCCATCTAGCTACAATGCTCCGCGCTGGGTGTGTTTATATTTATATATCTATATATTTATTCCATCCAGCTACAATGCTCCGCGCTGGGTGTGTTCATATTTATATATCTATATATTTATTCCATCTAGCTACAATGCTCCGCGCTGGGTGTGTTCATATTTATATATCTATATATTTATTCCATCTAGCTACAATGCTCCGCGCTGGGTGTGTTCATATTTATATATCTATATATTTATTCCATCTAGCTACAATGCTCCGCGCTGGGTGTGTTTATATTTATATATCTATATATTTATTCCATCTAGCTACAATGCTCCGCGCTGGGTGTGTTCATATTTATATATCTATATATTTATTCCATCTAGCTACAATGCTCCGCGCTGGGTGTGTTCATATTTATATATCTATATATTTATTCCATCTAGCTACAATGCTCCGCGCTGGGTGTGTTCATATTTATATATCTATATATTTATTCCATCTAGCTACAATGCTCCGCGCTGGGTGTGTTTATATTTATATATCTATATATTTATTCCATCCAGCTACAATGCTCCGCGCTGGGTGTGTTCATATTTATATATCTATATATTTATTCCATCTAGCTACAATGCTCCGCGCTGGGTGTGTTCATATTTATATATCTATATATTTATTCCATCTAGCTACAATGCTCCGCGCTGGGTGTGTTCATATTTATATATCTATATATTTATTCCATCTAGCTACAATGCTCCGCGCTGGGTGTGTTTATATTTATATATCTATATATTTATTCCATCCAGCTACAATGCTCCGCGCTGGGTGTGTTTATATTTATATATCTATATATTTATTCCATCTAGCTACAATGCTCCACGCTGGGTGTGTTCATATTTATATATCTATATATTTATTCCATCTAGCTACAATGCTCCGCGCTGGGTGTGTTCATATTTATATATCTATATATTTATTCCATCTAGCTACAATGCTCCGCGCTGGGTGTGTTTATATTTATATATCTATATATTTATTCCATCTAGCTACAATGCTCCGCACTGTGTGTTTATATATCTACATATTATTCCATCTAGCTACATTGCTCCACACTGTGTGTGTTTATATATTTACATATTTATTCCACCTAGCTGCAATGCTCCGTACTGTGGGTGTTTATATATCTACATATTTATTCCATCTAGCTACAATGCTCCGCACTGTGTGTTTATATACTCATATATTTATTCCATCCAGCTACAGTGCTCTGCACTGTGTGTCTGTGTGTGTGTATATATATATATATATACTGTATATATTTATAGTAATATGTACATATGTATATTAGCTGCTCTTGCTTGCTTGCTTTTTTTCTTGCCTTCTGATTGTTGCTCTGAGTGTTGCTATCCCTGTGCTGTTGCAATTCTGGAATTTCCCCATTGTGGGACTAATAAAGGCTTATCTTATCTTATCTTATCTATAGTGTATATATGTATATATATACACTACCATTCAAAAGTTTGGGGTCACCCAGACAATTATTTTGTGTTTTCCATGAAAAGTCACACTTATTTACCACCATGAGTTGTAAAATGAATAGAAAATATAGTCAAGACATTGACAAGGTTAGAAATAATGATTTGTATTTGAAATAATAATTTTTTCCTTCAAACTTTGCTTTCGTTAAAGAATCCTCCATTTGCAGCAATTACAGCATTGCACACCTAACATGATTGCACAAGGGTTTTCTAATCATCCATTAGCCTTCTGATGCAATGAGCAAACACATTGTACCATTAGAACACTGGAGTGATAGCTGCTGGAAATGGGCCTCTATACACCTATGTAGATATTGCACCAAAAACCAGACATTTGCAGCTAGAATAGTCATTTACCACATTAGCAATGTATAGAGTGTATTTCTGATTAGTTTAAAGTTATCTTCATTGAAAAAAAGTGCTTTTCTTTCAAAAATAAGGACATTTCTAAGTGACCCCAAACTTTTGAACGGTAGTGTATATATATATATATATATATATATATATATATATATATATATATAAAAAACAGTAGCAAATTTATAAGGAAAAGTCACAAATCTACGAGAAAAAAGTTACAAATTTGAGGAATAAAGTGAAAATTTAGGAGAAAAGTGGTTCAAGCTTGCAAGAAAAAAAATTGTAAAATTACTTGAAAAGAGTTACAAACTGACAAAAATGAGCAAATTTACCACAAAAAGTCACAAATTTATGAGGGGAAAAAATGAGAAAAAGTTGCAAATTAACAAAAAAAAGAAGCAAATATGAGTAAATAAATTGAAAATTTATGAGAAAAAAGTGACAAATTTATGAGGAAAAAGTTGTAAGTTTACAATAAAAAAGGTTTAAATTTTTTGGGAAAGTTTCAAATTTATAATAGCAAATTTAGAAGGAAAAAAGTAATAAAGTTATGAGAAACATTTGCGAGACAACAGTGAAAAGTGGCAAATTTATGAGAAAGTTCCAAAATTACAAGAAAAAGTTGGCAAATGTGCAAGAAAAAAGACACAATTTTGCAAGAAATACTAACACATGCTCCTTTTGCCTCTGCTGCAGTGAGTCGTCGGCACTGAGGAGATATGCTACAACCTGCCGCTCCTCATCAGTACTCGTTTGTCCTCAGGAGCACTGCTGCCATGCCAGTTCACAAATTATATCCAATAGCAGCAATATAGGAGTTTTATATATCAGGAATGGCCAAATGTAGCGAATATATTTATTATATCACCGAGCCCTACTCTGATAAAAGTGGTTGCTAAAGAAAAGCCCACTTGGGATCGAACCTGTGACGTTTTTACTGTGCTGTCATGGTGCTAACCACTGCTCCACTGAGCTGAACATTATTAAGTCCAGTTATTAATTGTTAATAATAATATTCATATAATTGTAGTGTTAACACTGCACTCCACACACTGCAGGTTTCCAGTGACAGAGAAAGAGAAGCAGCCCCAGAGCATCACTGAGCCATCACCATGCTTCACTGTAGGTATGGTATTCTTTTCAGCGTGTGGTTCATTCTTCATCCTCCAGACATACCATTGATCCATAGGCCTGAAAAGTCAGCTCCAGTTTGGTCAGAACTATCTAAATAAGCCAAAGAGGATTTGGGATTCTGCTCTGTGGAGCGATGAAACAAAATTGGAACTTTTTGGGTGTATGGATCAGTGGTATGTCTGGAGGAAAATTTCAAACATTTTGCGCATGTCTGTATCTACATTTTCTATGTATCTCTGTGCAATTGCTTATGTGCAGTTTTTTCATGTGCAGCTGAATGTGTAATATTGTTGTAGCCATGTCTAAGAAGAATTTCTGTCACTGACTGGGACAGACAATAAAGTTATCTATCTATCTATCTATCTATCTATCTATCTATCTATCTATCTATCTATCTATCTATCTATCTGTCTGTCTGTCTGTCTGTCTGTCTGTCTGTCTGTCTGTCTGTCTGTCTGTCTGTCTGTCTGTCTGTCTGTCTGTCTGTATCTAAGATTCTTCACCCAATATAGCTGGAACAGTATTACTGAATTAAAAGGAAAAAAAAGAAAACAGGAAGCATGAGAAAGGAAACCTCCAATTAGACAAGACAGTCCATTTTTTCCAAGTTGTGGAAATTGTATAAAAAAAAAACTCCAGAGAACTTGACACTGATTGTCAGAATAATCTTTGAAAAGAATTTATTGTGTTCGCATTTATTTTTTGTTGTACACAAACACTAAAGGTTAATGTCAAGAAAGGACATGAGCCATTAAAGTGGAAACACCCCACACCTGTCCACTTCAGCTCAACCCACTGATATGCCTGTCAATAAAATGGTTTAGCTGCAATCTAAATTAGCCCAGAGTTGTGCACAACATTTACTTTATAAAAATCCTACTCCTTTTCAGTCTTCTTGTACAGGTACAGAGTACCGTGCAGGAACTTGCCACTCTCCTCTTCTTCACCACATCTTTTATGATAGTCCAATATGTAGAATTTCATCTCTTTAGAAGCCTGGAAATCCCACAGTCCCTCCTCCTCCATCAGCCGCATCTCTCGCTCTATGGACACTTTATATTCATCTCCAGTTTTGAGCTCTGGGTCCACCCTCGACATGCAGATGTAGCCGCCTGCAGGGGAAAAAAGTGTATACAGTGGTGTGAAAAAGTGTTTGCCCCTTCCTGATATTTCATTTTTTTGTATGTTTGTCACACTTAAATGTTTCAGATCATCAAACAAATTAAAATTTTAGACAAAGATAACACAAGTAAACACAAAATGCAGTTTTTAAATGAAGGTGTTTATTATTAAGGGAAAAAAAAAATCCAGACCTACATGGCCCTGTGTGAAAAAGTGATTGCTCGCTAAACCTAATAACTGGTTGGGTCACCCTTTGCAGCAACAACTGCAGTCAAGTCTTTTACAGCGCTGTGGAGGAATTTTGGCCCACTCATCTTTGCAGAATTGTTGTAATTCATCCACACTGGAGGGTTTTTGAGCATGAACCGCCTTTTTAAGGTCATGCCACAGCATCTCAATTCGATTCAGGTCAGGACTTTGACCAGGCCACTCCAAAGTCTTCATTTTGTTTTTCTTAAGCCATTCAGAGGTGGACTTGCTGGTGTGTTTTGGATCATTGTCCTGCTGCAGAACCCAAGTGCGCTTCAGCTTGAGGTCACGAACAGATAGCCAGACATTCTCCTTCAGGATTTTTTGGTAGACAGCAGAATTCATGGTTCCATTTACCACAGCAAGTGTTCCAGGTCCTGAAGCAGCAAAACAGCCCCAGACCATCACACTACCACCACCATATTTTACTGTTGGCATGATGTTCCTTTTCTGAAATGCTGTGTTACTTTTACGCCAGATGTAATGGGACACACACCTTCCAAAAAATTCAGCTTTTGTCTCGTCAGTCCACAGAGTATTTTCCCAAAAGTCTCAGGGATCATCAAAATGTTTTCTGGCAAAACTGAGAAAAGCCTTTATGTTCTTTTTGTTTAGCAGTGGTTTTTGTCTTGGAACTTGCCATGTCTTGCAGGCCATTTTTGGCCAGTCTCTTTCTTATGGTGGAGTCATGAACACTGACCTTAACTGAGGCAAGTGAGGCCTGCAGTTCTTTGGATGTTATTTTGGGGTCTTTTGTGATCTCTTGGATGAGTTGTCGCTGCGCTCTTGGGGTAATTTTGTTTGGCCGGCCACTCCTGGGAAGGTTCACCACTGTTCCATGTTTTTGCCATTTGTAGATAATGGCTCTCACTGTGGTTTGCTAGCGTCCCAAAGCTTTAGAAATGGCTTTATAACCTTTTCCAGACTGATAGAGCTCAATTACTTTGTTTCTCATTTGTTTCTGAATTTCTTTGGCTCACAGCATGATGTCTAGCTTTTGAGGATCTTTTGGCCCACTTCACTTTGTCAGGCAGGTCCTATTTAAGTGATTTCTTGATTGAGAACAGGTGTGGCAATAGTCAGGCCTGGGTGTGGCTAGAGAAATTGAACTCAGCTTTCCAAAGATGTGATAAACCACAGTTAATTTTTGTTTTAATGGGGGGGGGGGTCACTTTTTCACACAGGGCCATGTAGGTTTGGATTTTTTTTACCCTTAATAATAAACACCTTCATTTAAAAACTACATTTTGTGTTTACTTGTGTTATCTTTGTCTAATATTTAAATTTGTTTGATGATCTGAAACATTTAAGTGTGACAAACATACAAAAAATGAGAAATCAGGAAGGGGGCAAATACTTTTTCACAGCACTGTATATGTACAGTATGTATATCCATATACATATATACTATACAGTGCTCTGAAAAGGCACTTGCCTCTTTTTGATTTCTTATATTTTTGCATACTTGTCGCTCTTAAACATTTCAAATCATCAAACAAATTTTAATATAGATAGATAGATAGATAGATACTTTATTTCGAACAAAAAAGTATAACAAAAACAAAACAAATGACAAATGCAATAAAGTAACAGTATACAGTGTTCGAAAGGGAGAAGGAAGAAGTGAACACTTATTAATTCCATCTCCTCTTTTCCATAAATACACCCATGTGAATTATATACAAATTACCACATTTAAGACCCCAAGTAAACAATTAACTGTATTTTGTACATATCAACATTAACACCCATCCATCCTAGCATACATTGATGTCCATACATCAAAACCAGCCTCAAACAACACAGATATACATAGTGCTGTCCCACCCACCATTCCATAGTGTCCCATAATGTCCCAGAGTGAGCATAGTGAATCGTACATATAAATACTACCCTTCTAACATACTGTATATCCTTTCAGCAAATAATGTTTGTACCTCTTTTTGAATTGATTTCTGTTTGTACATAGTTTCAGTTCCGGCTCCAGACTGTTCCACAAATCCACCCCACAGACAGATATGCACATACTTTTCTTGGTTGTTCGTATCTTGGGTTTTGTAAAGTTTAAGTCTCCTCTCAAATTATGATCATTGTCTCTTTTTTTAAATATTTTTTGTATATTAGTTGGGAGTTGATTATTAATTGCCCTGTACATAACTTGTGCTGTCTTAAATTTAACTAAATCGATCAACTTTATGACATGTGACTTTAAAAACAACGAATTGGTATGGTCTCTATATCCTACATTATTTATTATCCTTATAGCTCTTTTTTTGTAATGTGCATATTGACTGTAGGTTGGTCTTGTAGGTGTTTCCCCAGACTTCTACACAGTAGTTAAGATAAGGTAGAAACAGTGAATTGTACAGTAAGACCAATGATTTATAGTCCAAGATGTGTCTTGTCTTCCCCAGTATGCCTATTTGCCAACTTGGCCCGGATGTGACAGATGTGAGGTTTCCAGCAGATTTTATTGTCTAGCGTCACCCCCAGAAACTTATTTTCCTGTACTGTTTCTATTCTGGTATCATCTATCATTACCATTATTTCATGATTTATTTTATAATTTCCAAACAACATAGTCTTTGGTTTTTTTTAGATTTAGAGATAATTTATTTTTGTTGCACCACTGCGTTAACTTTTTCATTTCAGTTGTGACCACCTCTAAAACCTGTTGCAAATTCTCACCAGTGCAAAGGATATTTGTGTCATCCGCAAACAAAATAAATTTCAGAATTTTTGATACTTGGCATATGTCATTTATATACAAAATAAAGAGTTTGGGTCCCAAAACTGACCCCTGGGGCACACCACAAATGATGTCCATGAAGGGTGATTTGTGCTCACCAATTTGCACAAATTGTTGTCTGTTACTTAAATAACTTTCCACCCAACTCAGTCCGACCCCTCTTATCCCATACCTTTCCAGTTTCCTTAGTAGTATTCTGTGGTCAATGGTGTCAAAAGCTTTCTTTAAATCTATAAATACTCCTACAGCAAACTTTTTTTTATCTATACAACTAGTAATTTCTTCTATAAGTTCGATCAGTGCCAAAGATGTAGATTTATCTGCTCTAAAACCATACTGGCTGTCTGTAAGGAGGTTGTGTTTTTCAATGAAATCATCCAGTCTCTTAGTGAAGATTTTTTCAAGTATTTTGGAGAATTGTGAGAGTAAAGAGACTGGCCTGTAATTTGTGAAACAATGACTGTCCCCTGTTTTGTATAGAGGTATTACTTTTGCTATTTTCATTTTGTTTGGAAATTTACCAGTTTGAAATGACAGGTTACAGATGTGGGTGAGTGGCTTAACAATTCCTTCAATTATTTTTTTCACTATTGTCATGTCAATTTCATTCCAGTCCGTTGATTTTTTGTTCTTAAATTTACTCACAGTCTCGATAATTTCCTTTTCAGTAACTGCACCCAAAAAGATTGTGTTTGGATTTCTATCTTCTATTTCATTTACAGAACCACTGTTGTTTGTTTCTGTTGCCACTATTGATTTTGCTAATTCAGGACCAACGTTTACAAAAAATTTATTGAAACCACCGACCACATCCTCCATATTATTTATCAAATTGCCATTTTCAATAAAATATTCTAGATAATTATCATTCTTAGGTCGATTACTAATAATCCCATTGAGTATTTGCCATATTCCTCTTAAGTTATTTTTATTATCCTCTAATATTCTGTTGTAATATTCTTTCTTACAGGTCCTCATTATATTAGTAAACTTATTTTTATATCTTTTATATTTGATCTCAGCCTCCACTGTTCTGCATTTAATGAATTGTTTATAGAATGTATTCTTCTTTTTACATGCATTTATTAACCCCTTGGTGACCCAAGGAATATTTTTCTTTTGTTGTCTGTCACTGTATTGTTTTATAGGACAGTTTTTATTGTACAATGATTGAAATATTTGCAAAAATTTATCATATGCTTTATTTATATCATTTTCATCATAAACTATCTTCCAATCTTGTATTAATAACTCCTTTGTCAGTAAATACATAGATTCTTCGGTTCTTATTCTTTTATATTTAATATTTTTGGTATACTTTTTCTTCCTATAATCACATTGATAGACAACAAAGTCGGCAGGTGGTCACTGTGGTGGTCACTATCATTCAATAAAAGTCCACTCCTTTTATTATTTTCCATAATGTTTGTGAATATGTTATTTATTAGTGTGGCACTGTGTGACGTGATTCTGCTAGGTCCGGTAATTGTTGGATGTGAGCCCATACTGTACATTGTGTTGATAAATTCTTCTGTCAAACTACACTACCGTTCAAAAGTTTGGGGTCACCCAGACAATTATTTTGTGTTTTCCATGAAAAGTCACACTTATTTACCACCATGAGTTGTAAAATAAATAGAAAATATAGTCAAGACATTGACAAGGTTAGAAATAATGATTTGTATTTGAAAAAATATTTTTTTCCAGATACTCAACCTGCTCAAAGGAAGGTCAGTTTTATAGCTTCTCTAACCAGCTAAACTGTTTTCAGCTGTGCTAACATGATTGCACAAGGGTTTTCTAATCATCCATTAGCCTTCTGACGCAATGAGCAAACACATTGTACCATTAGAACACTGGAATGATAGTTGCTGGAAATGGGCCTCTATACACCTATGTAGATATTGCACCAAAAACCAGACATTTGCAGCTAGAATAGTCATTTACCACATTAGCAATGTATATTAGATATTAGAGTGTATTTCTGATTAGTTTAAAGTTATCTTCATTGAAAAAAAACAGTGCTTTTTTTTCAAAAATAAGGAAATTTCTAAGTGACCCCAAACTTTTGAACGGTAGTGTATGTTGTTTTGAATTCATCAGATCTATATTGAAATCCCCACAGATGAACATAACTTTATGAGTTAGTTTTGCATACATTTTTTCCATCCAGTCCTTAAATAAGTCAATGTTTGATCCAGGTGTTCTGTATACACAGCTCACTACTATATTCTTCACATTGTCCAGACAGATTTCTATTGTAATACATTCAAATAACTCATCCACAGTTACTGACAGATTTTCAACAACCTTGTATTTCAAGCTCTTGTCAACATAAATTGCAACTCCTCCTTCTTTTTTCACTTTTCTATTTATATAATTTAATTCATAGCCATCCATGGTAAAATCCACTCCTTTCTCTTCACTGAGCCACGTCTCTGATATTGCCACAATATTGAATGGCTCTTTAAACTGATGTAAATAATCTTTAATGTTATTAAAGTTGGCAAAGAGACTTCTGCTGTTGAAGTGGATCATAGAAATATTGAAATCAGATGTTATGGCGCATATTTAGGGCGCATATATTGTATCCATATTTCCCACATATACCTAGCAGGCATGACGGTGCATATTTTGAAGGCTTCACGTCTTAATGGACAAAGAGGACCTGACCCTGCAGAGACCTACGGGAGGTGTGAAGTTGGTCTGGCAGGAGATGGGAAGTTGGAGAGAATGTCCCAGCAGGAGCCCCGGAGGCTAGAAGGATAAGAGACAATGGGGACGCCAAGGAGTCTCGGGGGCTGTATGTTTGCTAAAGGACTGTAGGTTGGGGGTGTGTGACTTGGGGAGAGTATAAGAACTGTGAAGGACGATTGTTCTGCCTCTTTTCGAGATTCTGTGATTGATAGAGGATGTAACCCTTCAATAAACCTATCCTGAGAAATAAACTCAGTCTCGTCTGTGAAAGGCATCCTCTACACTGGTGACCTACGACAAATTATGGCCGGTGGCGACGATCTTCCCACACCGGACCCTTCAGGAGCCAACCGGGTTAACGCAGCTACCACACTACAGCTACCCGATTTCTGGCAACATAACCCGCGCTCCTGGTTTACCACTGTGGAGGCGCAGTTCCACCTTCGGGGAATTTCAGCGGACGCAACGAGGTTCTACCATGTCGTCGCGAAGCTGGACAGCCTCACAGTGCAGCGGGTGGAGAGCCTGACCAACCACCCGCCCCAGAATGACAAGTATGGTGCACTGAAAGCCGCCCTCATTCATGCCTTCACCCCCTCGCAGGGAGAGCGAGCAGAGAAGCTTCTGGCTCTAACAGAAGGCGAAGCAGACAGGCCGGCAGATCTGATGGCGAGGATGATGAACCTGAGAGGCGAAGACGACGACAATTTTATCTTCGCCCACCTCTTCCTCAGAACACTACCGCCAGCAGTGAGAGTCACCCTGGCCAGCTCACAGCTGCTCAACAACCGTGACTACCACGGGCTGGGCCAGGAAGCACAGCGGCTCGTCGACGCCCATAGACGACACGCAGCCACGACGGCGGCAACAAAGCTGAACGCATCCCCGCGAGACGAGGGGAGACCAGAGGCCACAGCACCGGACCCACTGACGTCAGCAGCGGCAGAGACCAGGAGAAGCGGAGCGGACGGCACCCTCTGCTTTTACCATCGACGTTTCGCCGAGAGGGCGCGCAGATGCATCCCACTGTGCCGATACAAGCGCCAGGGAAACGCCAAGACCGAGAGTCGGTAGCAGCTGCTGCTCTCGGCGCGAAGAACAAGCTGCTTTTTGTGACGGACGCGAATTCAGGGAAGGATTTCCTGGTGGACACAGGCTCCCAGCTGAGTTTCGTCAAGCCTTCCTACGCGGACCTGCTGGCACCTTCCGGCGGACCCCTGGTGCTAGCAGCAAACGGCTCGATGATCAAAACCTATGGGGAGAAGACGCTCCTCCTATCCTTCCACGGTCGCACCTTCGAGTGGACTTTCGTCGTAGCTGCAGTTAGCAATAACATGCTAGGTGCTGATTTTTTGTGCTCAAATGGTTTATTAGTCTTTCCACTCTATCTCCTGTACAGCTCGGGTGGCCCCACCTTCTGCACATCCCAATGTCACAGCTGCGGGTGGTAAGTTTCATGCACTACTCAATCAGTTCCCAGCACTCACGGTCCCAACATTTTCGGCGTCAGTAGCCAAACACAGGGTCGAGCACTTCATAACTACCTCTGGCCCCCCTGTTTTTGCAAAAGCTCGGCGCTTGGACCCAGCTAAACTGGCCATCGCGCGTGAGGAATTCGCCAACTTGGAAAAACTGGGCATCATTAGGCGCTCTAACAGCCCTTGGTCTTCACCGCTGCACATGGTTCCTAAGGCCGACGGCTTGTGGCGGCCTTGCGGTGATTTCCGCAGGTTAAATAATGCTTCAGCACACGACCGCTACCCGATTCCGCACATCCAGGATTTTTCGGCACATTTGGCGGGGGCGCGCATCTTTTCCAAAATAGATTTGGTGCGCGGTTATCACCAAGTCCCAGTCCGTGCTCAAGACATACCCAAAACGGCAGTAATAACCCCCTTTGGGCTTTTCGAATTTTTGCGCATGCCTTTTGGCCTCAAGGGCGCCGCACAGACGTTCCAACGTATGATGGATGCGGTGTTGCGCGGCCTCCCTTTTGTGTTCGTCTATTTGGATGATATTTTAGTAGCCAGTACATCCGAAGACGAACACGAACGCCACCTCACAGCGGTTTTTCAGAGGCTGACAGAGCATGGGTTAATAATTAACCCAGCGAAATGCCAGTTCGGGGTAGCGCAAATCGATTTTTTGGGCCACCGCGTTTCTCCAGAAGGAGCGGTCCCGCTGCCCGATAAAGTACGCGCGATAACGGAGTTTCCCTAACCGCAGACAGTTAAAGCATTGCAAGAATTTTTGGGGATGGTCAATTTTTATAACCGTTTCCTCCCCAGCGCGGCACAGCTCATGCACCCACTGTACGCGGCACTAAAGAAGCAAAAACCTGCAAATAAGGTCGAGTGGTCCCCGGAACGGGAGCGCGCTTTCTCCCAGGTCAAGTCGGCCCTGGCGAACGCTGTGTTATTGGCACACCCGGTGCCAACAGCTCGCATGGCGCTAACCACGGACGCTTCCGACGTTGCAGTTGGGGCAGTTGTCGAGCAACTGGTAGCAGGGAGCTGGCAACCGCTTGCGTTTTTCAGCAAAACATTGCGCAATAACGAGCGGAAATACAGCGCGTTCGATAGGGAACTTTTAGCCCTGCATTTGGCCATCCGCCACTTCCAGTTCTGGCTGGAAGGGCGCCGTTTCACCGCGTTTGTAGACCACAAACCATTAACATGTGCAATGGTCAAGATTTCAGAGCCTTGGTCGGGCCAACAGCAGAGACAGCTGGCCACGATTTCGGAGTTTACCACCGACATTCAACACGTGGCGGGTAAACACAATGTAGTGGCAGATTGTCTCTCGCACGCAGTTGCAACGCCAGGCCCCCAGGGGGCAGACATGGTGGCCGTGGATGTGGGCCAGGTTTGCGGCGCGGAAGCGCTCGCAGCCCCGGTCTGCGTGGGCTTAGATTATGCAGCCATGGCCACCGAGCAGGTTAGTGATGCGGATGTGCGCGTGCTCCAGTCTGGGCCAACAGGGCTAAGGCTGGAGCACAGGGTGCAGCAGATAGGTGTGCCTCCTCTAATCTGCGATGTTTCCACGGGGCGGGGGCGCCCCGTGGTCCCAGCTGCATGGCGCCGCCGCGTTTTTGATTTAATCCATTCGCTGGCACATCCGGGGGTTTGCGCATCGATCAAAATGGTGGGAGAAGAATTCGTTTGGCCGGGGCTGCGTAAACAGGTCAAAGAATGGGCCGCAGCCTGCGCAGCGTGTCAAAGAGCAAAGATATACAAGCACACGCGGGCCCCCTTAGAACCTTTTCACATCCCGGCCAAACGCTTCGACCACGTGCATATCGACTTGGTGGGACCCCTCCTGCTGTCGCAGGGGTTCACACACCTTCTAACCATGGTGGACCGCACCACGCGCTGGCCAGAAGCGGTCCCCCTGGCCTCAACTACAGCAGCAGACATTGCACGCGCGTTTTTAACGGCTTGGGTCGTGCGTTTTGGAGTCCCGTCAGACATAACGTCTGACAGGGGTCCCCAATTCGTTTCCGAGCTCTGGTCATCCATGGCACTCAGTCTGGGGGTGAAAATTCACCGCACTACCTCTTATAACCCCCAGGCCAACGGTTTGTGTGAACGCTTTCACCGGTCATTGAAAGCAGCCCTCAGAGCGGCTCTCACGGACACAAATTGGGTTGATAAACTTCCATGGGTTTTATTAGGGTTGCGTTCAGCACCTAAGGAAGATTTGCAAACCTCTCCGGCTGAGCTAGTTTTTGCCCAACCCCTCCGGTTACCGGGCGAATTCCTTCCAGAGAACCCCGCACCAAATCGCCCACCCGCTCAGCTGCTGCAGAGTGACACGGGATCAAACACCCTTCCCGGCCCAGTTCATCACAGTTTCCCACGCGTTTTTGTGCCTAAGACCTTAAAGAACACAGAATTTGTCTTTGTCAGACACGACGCTCAGAGGCCAGGTTTAAGACCGCCTTATGATGGACCGCTCAGAGTGTTGGAAACTGGGGAAAAACATTTTTTGCTCGATTTGGGTGACAGGAGGGAATTAGTCTGCATTAACAGACTCAAACCCGCTTTTGTTTTGGCTGATGAACAAGTGCAGTTAGCCAGGGCCCCCCGTCGCGGCAGGCTGCCGGGGAGACACTGTTCAAAGCCTTCACAAGGATGTACTAACGACTCTAATCCACAGATGCAAGAAACGGCTACAGTCAGATCGAAACCTGCTTACAGCAGATATGGCAGGGGGTTGAAGCCCAAGCAGTCGGAAGTGTGATATGTTGTGCCATTTTCTGTTCTGTGTGATATGAGATGATTCTATGCATATTGGGGTGTACTTTGTCCTTATTTAGACGTTTTGGGGGGGGTTATATGGCGCATGTTTAGGGCGCATATATTGTATCCATATTTCCCACATATACCTAGCAGGCATGACGGTGCATATTTTGGAGGCTTCACGTCTTAATGGACAAAGAGGACCTGACCCTGCAGAGACCTACGGGAGGTGTGAAGTTGGTCTGGCAGGAGATGGGAAGTTGGAGAGAATGTCCCAGCAGAAGCCCCGGAGGCTAGAAGGATAAGAGACAATGAGGACGCCAAGGAGTCTTGGGGGCTGTATGTTTGCTAAAGGACTGTAGGTTGGGGGTGTGTGACTTGGGGAGAGTATAAGAACTGTGAAGGACGATTGTTCTGCCTCTTTTCAAGATTCTGTGATTGATAGAGGATGTAACCCTTCAATAAACCTATCCTGAGAAATAAACTCAGTCTCGTCTGTGAAAGGCATCCTCTACAATGTGACCATTGTGTTAAACTGTTCATCCGTGTAGTAACTACAGTTATTATTGATGGAGCTAAATAAATTATTATCAGGGTCTATGTTATATTCTACTTCCTGTGGGTTGTGATCTGTATATTCAAAAACTTTCAGTTTCTGTTGTTCCTGTTTGTTGATGTTTTGTTTCATGTTGTTAAATGTCTTGTAGCAGATGAGTATATCCCTTCAGTGTCCTACAATTGTCTGTTGTTGCTGTCGACTCCAGTTCATAACATTCATTGATATTTGTCCAGTTCCATAATATTATGGATGTTAATGACCTTGGCTTCTTCAGGTGATCCGTTTAATTTGATGTATATTTTACAGTTTGATGTCCAGGTGTTTTGAATCTTTTTCTGCTTTCTCAGGTATCTTGCTTTTCTGGCTATTTCTGCATTTTCTTTTGTGAGGTGCTTGTTTATGTAAATGTTCGTTCCTTTCAGTTTCCTACCTTGTTTTAACAGCGCAGTCTTGTGTTTTCTGTTGACAAACCTCATGATCACAGCCGGTTTATCGCCGTTTTTTCTGGGCAGAGGGTGGCAGGTCTCAATGGTGTTACAGTCCAGCTGGATTCCTTTGGACTGCATGAAGGCCGCCACTTGTTGCTCCGTGGATTCGTCTTCCAGCTCGTCGAGCCTCCCTCCGCTGTCGGCGGCCACCGTTCGCGCGTACGATCGTGGTTTAATGTGGAGCCCCGTGATGATCACGTCGTTCACCTGAGTGTTCTGCTCCAGTTCCGACACTCTGCTCTCCAGATACGCCAGCCTCTTGTCCTTCTCGGCGTTCTGGATCCGCAGCGCTTTCACCTCCTCGACCAGGTCCAGAATGTTTTTTTGCTGCAGCTTAACGGCAGAAATCTCTTCAGCCAAGAAGTCCAGCACTCTAATATCATCCACCTCCTCAGTCTGCTGAGCTTTCTTGGGACCCATGATCCCGGCCGATGTACGTTGATTGTGATCGTAGGAAAAAAAAAAAAAACACGTGGGAGAAATCCCTTTGTTCTCCCTGAGTGTGAGGGGACTGATTGCTTCACCAGCCACTACAATATTAAGTTATGAGACTGGCAATTTCTCTTTTTTTTCACAAATGCAGGTTCACTCTCCAGCGGTAGTTACAAAGCAACAGCTCAAAACGTCAGCTCTAAACTGAGTTTTAAAGCAAGAAACGAACCGGGAGCCTTTACCTGTGCGTCCTCACCTTACATGAGACAAATATAAGACAAAGATAACCTAAATGCGTTTTTAAAGGATGATTTAGGGTGCTTTTACACCTAAATTCATTTAATTTGGTCCAAATCAGCGGATAAGTTTGTTACTTTGTATCATTTTCTCCTTGGTTTGGTTCCCTTTCATACAGGCAAAAATTCAAGCAGACCAAACTACGTCACGTTAAATCCCGCGAGACTTATGTCAGAACATTCTGTTCTTATTGGTCAGATTTTTTGCCGCGAGAACAGCAAAGGTAAATACAGGAAGTAGATGACTATATATTTATGCATTTCTGGGTAGAAAATAATACAAATCACAGCGTAATCTAAGGGGGTTTTCATTGTCCTGGTTATAGTTTATTATATATGTGCATATACCACTTTCGGCAAATCATACAGTTTGAAAATGAAGCACGGCTACGTGCTCAGCCACAGATATTTTCAAAGATCTATCAGGTATGTACAGTGACATAAAATGTTTTATCGTTTGTCGCTGGTCCTGCTTTAGTATGGTTGTTTTCTCACCTGCAGGACTGCACCAGAGTTCGCCACTTGATTGGAATCGAGACCACCTCTTTCAGGAGGTCTCGGTACAGTTGTTTAGGTGCATACTTGAGTGCGATTACCGTGTTCTCACCAGACAAAATGAATCGCACTAACGGAGGAAACACACTTGAGTTCAATTGAAACAAACTAAAGCCTGCAGGTGTGAAAGCACCCTTAATTTCATTTCATGAAGAAAAGCTATCCCCACTTACTTACCTCTATGTGAAAAAGTAATTGCTCCCTAAACCTAACTGGTTGTACCACCCTTGACAGCAACCACTGCAATCAAGCATTTATGAAACCTGCCAATGAGTTTTGGTAGCGTTAATTACATGAATATAATTATAGCATTATTAATAATTAAAAGCTACAGTTAACTATTAATAATTATTAAGTTACCCCATTCTAACACTACAGGGCACCACTTATAGATAAAGATTTATACAACATTTAGTTCTGACTGAGCAATTTCATTGGACTACAGGGATTCCAGGAGTTACTATAATCCGCAATAATTGCACTCCAATTTCTTTGGATATGTACATATCAGTCCACCTTAAAGGTGTTCTGTAACTTTAATTACTAACAGTAATTTTCTATCAACTCTCTGACAATTTCAGTATTGTTTTGAATGTCCCTCTATGTGAACTCTAGTTCACATAGAGGAGAACCTGTCCTGGAGTGTGAACACCTCTGAGCTGGTGAAAAAGGCCCAGCAGAGACTGTACTTCCTGAGGATTCTCAGGAAGGAGAACATCACACAGCGACTGCTGGTGTCCTTTTATCGAGCTTCTATTGAAAGCATATTAATATACTGTATATGCATCTGGTACAGTAGTTGTACAGTAGCTCAGAGGAAAGCACTCCAGAGGGTCATTGACACTGCCCAGAAGATCATTGCCTGCCCTCTCCTCACACTGGAAGACCTACACCGCTCCCGTTGTCAGAAGAAGGCTCAAAATATTTTAAAGGATATTTCACATCCTGGACACTTATTGTTTGAACTACTGCCATCTGGGAAACGATATAGACAAATGAACACAAGGACGAACGGACTCAAACACAGCTTCTATCCAACAGCATTAACCATTCTGAATAAAAGGAGGAAGTAATGTGCTAAATGGACATGATTATATGTTGTTGAATGCTCCTTGCAATGACTGTGTGTGCATGATGTCCTGTGTTGATGTCTGTGTGAATGTGGCTTGCTATTTATTCTTTTTAATTATTATTTTTAACTGATTTTTTAGTAATTTTAGGTCTATGTTTTTTTATAATGGGGCTATGTTTTTATAAATGGGGCACTGACTGGAGAGCACTTTTGAATTTCGTTGTACTTGTGACAATGACAATTAAAGATCTATCTATCTATCTATCTATCTATCTATCTATCTATCTATCTATCTATCTATCTATCTATCTATCTATCTATCTATCTATCTATCTATCTATCTATCTATCCACAGTGAGGCGCTGTTTGACAAAAAATTATACATCTGTGACCCGGAAGTCCCACCCTTTTGAAAATCTACCCTGGCCCTGCTGTCATTTTAAACTCATTAAGCAGTTTCACATCTGTTTAAAAAAAAATAGGCAGTTGCAGCGGATGATAAAAAAATAAGCAGCGATGCTGTGGTTTTAAGTAGAGTTTATTATCATACCGCCGTCACGAGCTCCGCTCCCGGCGCCGTGCATGCACGCCGGGAGCAAGCCCACGGCTCTCAGAGGAGGAGGACACAAGGTCTGTGTCCTGCAACAGCAGTTGCAGAAGTGAGAAGGACAGAAGGTGTTACAGAACCTGTGCAGTATTTATACCCAACTCAGACAATACATCAAAGCAGGTTCACAGCAGTTGGTACGATCAAAGGGACTGCAGAACAGGCATGAGACATTTGCATTTGTAAGACCTACATAACAATAGGCAGATGCAGTCCTCTGCTCCAGCTTGCAGAACAAAGAGGTTACAAGGCACATCTACATATTGATCTCAGCCTCTAGGTCACAGTAAGAACAGGACACATGAACACTATACATGAATGGCACATTGCATCACGATACATGAATGGCACATTACATCACAATACATGAATGGCACATTACATCACAATACATGCATGGCACATTACATCATAATACATGCATGGCACATTGCATCACAATACATGCATGGCACATTACATCACAATACATGCATGGCACATTACATCTCAGTAGTGCAGCGGGAAAAACCAAGAGAAGAGAGCTGACTGTCCTGTGTGTTGTGGGGGGGTTGAATCAACCCGTCACACGCTCCCTCCCAGAGGGCACGGCAGGGGGCCGAGACCTCGATAATCCATCTATGGGAGCGAGCTGTGGGAGAAGCTCGCTGCAGGCGGAGGGGGAGGGAGGGGAGGGGTAGTAAGTGCCGGCAGGGGCTGTGAAATCGTCCGAGCTGCGCAAAAATTGCTTGCTGCTCCGGGACGTCGAGGGGCTGTCCTGTTGCGGGTGCGGAGATCACAAGAAGAAAAATTTGTCTCTGACTCCTCTCGTGGCCATGAAGAAAAGCAGGAGCGGCTGTAAGAAAAAAAAAATAAAAGCAGAGGGACTGGCGTGTTGACTTTAGGGCAGGCGTGACCCTAAAGCCTCGGGAACAGCAGACAGCTGAATTCCCCTTGTGTGCCGTGGCTAAGACCATAAAATCCAGTGAGCAAGCTGCGGGCCTCAGGTGTACAAGCAAGCCTGAAGGGCCAGTGTGCAGCAGAAGGAAGGCGGTCAGTGAAGCCATTCTTGTCCCGTGCGTGATGTGCCGTCCTTGTAACTCCCCGGTGCGCGCGCGGGGGTTCCGTGCTTGGGTGGGCCGCTGGAGTGGCGAGTCAGGGTGCAGAATCTTGGTGGAGATCGGCGCAGACGGCGCCAATAAAATCCAGGTTGAGCTGTGGCTGCAGATTGGCCATGGTGCGTTGGAGCGGTGAGAGGAAATAGACGATCATTTGTCCCTCAGGCTCGTGCAGATGCGTTGGAGCGGTGGGAGGGAATAGACGATCTTTGTTCCTCAGGCTCGGGTAGATGAGTAGGATCGCTGAGAGGGAGGAGTAGCGGTGAGAGGGAGAAAACGTTCTGTGCCCCTCGGCTGGTCCAGCGTGCGCCATGACGTTTTCTGCAGTTTTCCCGGTTGTGGGTGATGTCCGGAGAACGGCTCGCCTGTGTTGGCTCCGCGTCGAGGTCTCCCTGAAGCCGAAGGGAGAGCCGCTCGTTTGTGTCAGGCTGCTGTGTTCACTGGCAGCGTGTTTCTTTCAGCGTCGGTTCGCCAGCGTGGCCGTCCAAATCAGAAGGCTGCGTCGCACAAAGCGTGTGCGTCTTCGGGGTCACCAGTGCAGCGGATGATATAATAAAGGCAGAGATGCTGTGGTTTTAAGTAGAGTTTATTATCATACCGCCATCATGAGCTCCGCTCCCGGCGCCGTGCATGCACGCCGGGAGTGAGCCCACGGCTCTCAGAGGAGGAGGACACAAGGTCTGTGTCCTGCAGCAGCAGTTGCAGAAGTGAGAAGGACAGAAGGTGTTACAGAACCTGTGCAGTATTTATACCCAACTCAGACAATACATCAAAGCAGGTTCACAGCAGTTGGTACGATCAAAGGGACTGCAGAACAGGCATGAGACATTTGCATTTGTAAGACCTACATAACAATAGGCAGATGCAGTCCTCTGCTCCAGCTTGCAGAACAAAGAGGTTACAAGGCACATCTACATATTGATCTCAGCCTCTAGGTCACAGTAAGGACAGGACGCATGAACACTATACATGAATGGCACATTGCATCACGATACATGAATGGCACATTACATCACAATACATGCATGGCACATTGCATCGCAATACATGCATGGCACATTACATCTCAGTAGTGCAGCGGGAAAAACCAAGAGAAGAAAGCTGACTGTCCTGTGTGTTGTGGGGGGTTTGAATCAACCCGCCACACAGTGTTAGAGTTTGATTTACTGTCTTGATTAACAAACTACAATACCTTTGTGGTGATGGACTCTTTGATCTGAAACAAAGGGTCCATCCCACAAATGGGTGGTGTTGTGCATCCCACAACACCACCCATAGTATAATCAGATTTGCTGATGACACAATGATTGTTGGTCTCATCACAAATGGTGATGAGTCAGCGTGTAGGGATGAGGTGTAGAAGCTAGTGACTTGGTGCAACTTCCGCATTCTCTGTCTCAGTGCAGGAAAAACAAAAGAAATTATCATCAACTTTAGAAAGGACCAGCCACTTCACCACCCTCCATTAATTATTTGTGGTTCGGCTGTTGAAAGAGTCCAGAGTATGAAATTTCTTGGACTTCATCTGAGTGACAACCTAACCTCCACAGATAACACCACAGCCGTGATCAGAAAGGCACAGCAGCACCTTCATTGCCTCCAGAGACTGAATAGAATAGGCCTCTCTAAGCCAGCCATGACACTGTTCTATCGTGGCCCCATTTAAAGTGTCCTCACATACTGCATCACCTCTAGGTATGTGAACAGCAGAGCAGAGGAGAGACAGAGATTGGGTAGAGTCATCAGGATGGCAGAGAAGATTACTGGCACCCAGCTACAATCACTGACTGACATCTACAGCCACCGATGCAGATGCAGAAGGCGCTGCATCTTAGGGGATCCCTCTCACCTCTCACACAGTCTCTTCTCTCTGATGCCATCAGGAAGGAGATACAGGAGCATTCGAGCGAGGACATTCAGGTTAAAGGATAGTTTCTTCCCTGCTGAGACTATTAAATGAACAATAACCTAGTTGCTATTTATTTTATTTGCGGTATTTTACTTATGTTTATAAGAAAAGATAAGATAAGATAAGCCTTTATTAGTCCCACAATGGGGAAATTCCAGGATTGCAACAGCACAGGGATAGCAACACTCAGAGCAACAATCAGAAGGCAAGAAAAAACAAGAGCAGCGAGTATACATAGTATGTACATATAAACATAAATATATAGACACACGGTGCGGAGCATTGTAGCTAGATGGAATAAATATATAGATATATAAACACACAGTGCGTGAGTGAACTAATGATGCTTATCTATTTATTTCATATTAGGTAGGTTTGTTAGAGAGATATTGTTCTTAATTTTTTGAGTAGTTTTGTTGTACAAACAGCATTTCGTTTTTATGTTTACATGAAAATGACAATAAAGGGATCATCATCATCAAAATGCAAAGAAAAGTGAGCAGTGTTTGAACTGCTAGCATGCTAACTACTGGCTACCAGCCTAACTATAGTGTTCTGGTGACAGGTGTCATGCCGAGAAAACCATGTCTGCCATGGAAAGCACCCCCTTCGTGGTTCAGGTCTTCTGCAGTACCAACTCAACAGGTATACAGTATGTTTTATAAACACTTCTTACTTGGCAATATTTGATTTGTTTACATGTGTGTGAAATGATAATACACGTCTTCATGCTGATTGAGATGTTTAGCAACAGTTACTGGCTACATTTAGAAGGGGCTATTTTTTCTCAGCTGCACAAAATAGCCGGTTAAACAAACAAATCATAATATTTTGTCCAGTATTGCTGTCATTTAATAAATTGTGCTTGCAGAACTGTTGTATAAAAGCAATATTACACTCAAGTTTGTTATGGTATCATGAATAAACACTAATTCCAGGTGTGACACTCTTGTGACCTCCGCATGGCATCACACCTTGGAGTTACTATATTCATGATACCAAAATCGTTCTCGGGTAATATTTCTTAAATGAGAACTCTGTAAATAAACAACTGGCCTTAAGAATTTGATAATTAATAAGCAAAATTAAACACACACACCCACATACAGACATATACAGTGATGTGAAAAAGTGTTTTCCCCCTGCCTGATTTCTCATGTTTTTGTATGTTTGTCACTTAAATATTTCAGATCATCAAACAAATTTAAGTATTAGACAAAGATAACACAAGTAAACACAAAATGCAGTTTTTAAATGGTGTTTACTATTAGGGTAAAAAAAAATCCAAACCTACATGGCCCTGTGTGAAAAAGTGATTGCCCCCCTGTTAAAACATAAATTAACTGTGGTTTATCACATCTTTGGAAAGCTGAGTTAAATTTTTTTAGCCACACCCAGGCCTGACTACAGACACACCTGTTCTCAATCAAAAAATCACTTAAATAGGACCTGCCTGACAAAGTGAAGTAGACCAAAAGATCCTCAAAAGCTAGACATCATGCTGTGATCCAAAGAAATTCAGGAACAAATGAGAAACAAAGCAATTGAGAGCTATCAGTCTGGGAAAGGTTATAAAGCCATTTCTAAAGCTTTAGGATTCCAGCAAACCACAGTGAGAGCCATTATCCACAAATGGTGAAAACTTGGAACAGTGGTGAACCATCCCACAAGTGGCCGGCAGACCAAAATTACCCCAAGAGCGCAGCGACGAGTCATCCAAGAGGTCACAAAAGAACTGCAGGCCTCACTTGCGTCATTTAAGGTCAGTGTTCATGACTCCACCATAAGAATGAGACTGGCCAAAAAATGGCCTGCATGGCAGAGTTCCAAGACGAAATCCACTGCTGAGCAAAAAGAACATAAAGGCTTATCTCAGTTTTGCCAGAAAACACTCTTGATGATTCCCAAGACTTTTGGGAAAATACTCTGTGGACTAACAACAAAAGTTGAACTTTTTGGAAGGTGTGTGTTCCATTACATCTGGCGTAAAAGTAACACAGCATTTCAGAAAAGGAACATCATACCAACAGTAAAATATGGTGGTGGTGTGATGGTCTGGGGCTGTTTTGCTGCTTCAGGACCTGGAAGACTTGCTGTGATAAATGAAACCATGAATTCCACTGTCTACCAAAAAATCCTGAAGGAGAATGTCTGGTTATCTGTTTGTGACTTCAAGCTAAAGCACACTTGGGTTCTGCAGCAGGACAATGATCCAAAACACACCAGCAAGTCCACCTCTGAATGGCTTAAGAAAAACAAAATGAAGACTTTGGAGTGGCCTAGTTAAAGTCTTGACCTGAATCCAACTGAGATGCTGTGGCATGACCTAAAATAGGCGGTTCATGTTCAAAAACCCTCCAGTGTGGCTGAATTATAACAATTCTGCAAAGATGAGTGGGCCAAAATTCCTCCACAGCACTGTAAAAGACTCATTGCCAGTTATCACAAATACTTGATTGCAGTTGTTGCTGCTAAGGGTGGCACAACCAGTTATTAGGTTTAGGGGGCAATCATTTTTTCACACAGGGCCATGTAGGTTTGGATTTTTCTTTCCCTTAAAAATAAACACCTTCATTTAAAAACTGCATTTTGTGTTTACTTGTGTTATCTTTGTCTAATATTTCAATTTGTTTGATGATCTGAAAGTGATCAAAAAGTGATCTGAAAGTGTGACAAACATACAAAAAAATGAGAAATCAGGAAGTGGGCAAAAACTTTTCACACCACTGAATATTCCAGCCACCATGCCCACGTGGGCCTCATCAAAGATTAAATCTGGGCTGTCTTATGGGTCCATGTGGGCTTGTCCATGGATTCCATGTTGGCCCCATCTGTGCTTGTCCACATGGACTTTACCTACAGTATTTACCTATTTTCAACATTTTCACTTAAATTTGTAATTTTCTTGTAAGTTTGTGACTTTTCCTCCAATCTGTTACATTTTTCTTGAAAATTTGCAGTTTTTTTGCTCTAAACTTGGAACTTTTTCTGTACAGTTTGTGTGATTTTTGTTTGTAAATTAGAAACTTTTTCTCATAAATCTGTTAGCTTTTCTTGTAAAATTGTGACGTTCTTCTTGCAGATTTGCTAACTTTTTCTTGTAATTTTTGCTCTTTCTCATAAATTTGCTACTTTTTTACTGTAATCTTGCAACTTTTTTCAAAAATGTATTACTTTTTTTCCTTGTAAATTTGCTATTTTCTAGTAAATGTGAGTTTTTCCACATGAATTTGGGACTTTTTTTGTTGTAAATTTTCATTTTGTTTACTCACGTTTGCCTTTTTGTTAATTTGTAATTTTTTCTTATTTTTTCCTCATAAATTTGTGACTTTTTTATTGTAAATTTGCAACATTTTTCTTGTAACTTTTCAGTTAATTGTATTAATATTTTTCTCGTAAATATGCAACTTTTTTCCTAAATATTTCACTTTATTCTCATAAATTTGCTCCTGTTTTTGTAAATTTCACTTTTTTCTTATAAATTTTCTAGTGGTGTCACTTTAATTGCAATTAATCACATTTAGATGACAGGGCAGCTCGCTTCTTCTGAATCACATCACACTAAAAAAGTTTTTTAGTGCGTTTAATTGCACTTTATCTGCATCGTGAACAGCGGATGGCCTGTTCACGTCAGAGTTAAATTGGCCAATCAGACAGTCACGTACAAGCCCATCCTATTGTACGGGGTTGGCCCAACCAACCAACCCGAGAAGATTAATATAAGCCGCACCCGGAAGTCAGGGTCAGTCTGGCGACGCTCCAGATGGGGCTGCGTCATGCTGCACCCAGCGCTGTGTGCTTTACTTGTGATCTCTATATAAATGTTCCATCTTTGAATTGAAGAATTCTCCGGCTTGTTCTTGGATCTTTCAATCAAAGAATCGGGTATTTTTCTAACTATTTGGTGCCGATGACCCGGATTGAACTATTCTGAGATGAGGCAAGAACAGATGGGAAGGGCCCTATTCAGACAACCGTGGCACCTGAACAAAAAGGTAAGCAGAAAACCTTTTTACACAAATTTCTGCACTTTGGCCATACTAAATTTACAATTGTCTGACTAAGGGGTATAGCCACTCTCCAAATTTTAAACTGTTTGTGTGATGGAAATTTGTGGTTACATGTAAGGCATGAACCACCTGGTCTCGCACGAGGGAGAGTGAAGAAATGTCCTAGGATCAGATAGCTGCTTTTTTACGAATAAGAAAGATTTGCAATGCAAGAATCTTTTTTACATCAATAGTCAGCATAAATTAGGTACTCCAATACATTATAAGAATCTCAAACTTAATCATGAGTGAGTAATGTAGCAAGCAGCCACAAGAATCTTTTTAAAATCCTTAGTGAGTGACTGGTGATAAAAATACAAAATAAAAATAATAACAACTTACAGAATAGCACAAGGATCTTTTTTCCATCATTAGTGAGTATCTTTTCATAAGTATAAAAATAATAACTTGCAGAATACCACAATAATCTTTTCTCCATCATTAGTGAGTGTCTTTTCATAAGTATAAAAATAATAACTTACAGAACAGCACAAGAATCTTTTCTCCATCATTAGTGAGTGTCTTTTCATAAGTATAAAAACAACAAAAATAGCTTGTTAAACTCAGTATAAGACTGAACTTTATGATATGATACCTCTTGTATCGATGACCTGATGAGGTCTTGATGAAAGTACCCTCTACATAAAGTTAAGCTATAAGAAAACAAGTACATGCAAATCTGCGTCATATTCTCCACATCGTGCAAGCTGATCTCTGTTAAATTCTGTGTCTTGAGGGGAAAAATGTGTGGTTTGAGAAAAACTGGGGGTTGGAAATATCTACTAAACTTTTCCCAGAGTATGATTTAATAATGGCATTCTCCTGGCCACGTGGATAGAACAAAGGCAGGTGTATGTTTTTCCACAAAGGAGGGAGGTAATCCGCCCCCACTCATGGGTGGGGGTGAGATTGGTAAAACAGGTTACTGAGAGGGGATTATTTGAGGTAACAGCATTAAAATGAAGTGCTAAATTAAAGTTGAAGGGTTATTCTGTCACGTTTAAAGCTGAAGTTAAGGAGGCAACGCTCCATTTTCTTAAAAAAAAAAAAGTGGTTGGTTTGTACACAATAGGCTCCAGGGCCATCTTGCGCGTTCACAGTTGCACGTGGCAGAGGCGGCCACGTGGCATTCAGTGCGCATGTGCAGGTAAACGCCATCTTAAACCGCCTTCACGCTGCGGCACAGTGCCTCCATGGTGTGGCCAAATGTAGGAAGTGCACGCTTTCGTAAATTTACTGCCAATTAGGGCTTCAAATCTTCCTAATAAATTTGGAACCTTATCTCTCTGGCTGAAAGAAAAGCCTTAGGTCTGTGCACAGCAACATAAAGTCCTCCCTCGCCCACCTATGTGGGTTTTGATTGGAGTGAGGCAAAAGCATGCCCATTTGGAAGGAGAGAAAAGGCTCAACTTTAAATTGGCCAGAGGGAGGTATAAGAATAATAACTATTCCTACTTATACAATAAAACTGTAGATAAGGAGATTTATTCCTCAATAAGAGTGTAGAAAATCTTAGGTGGACAATATATAAACGTGAGGTAATTTAAATGAATAAATAACGAAAATTGTAAATTGGAGTAAATAAATAAATGAATGCAACAATAAATGAATAAATAAAATAAACTAAAATGAATGAATAAAAATAAATAAATAGGAGTTTTATTGTTGTGGAGATGAACCTTGTGGAAGTGAGAGTGGGCAGAAAATGGAAAGGGAAATTTGGTTTTTGAGAAAATTGAAAGCTGATGAATTGTTAAAGTTTTGTGCAGTACACGAGAAAATATGGAGAAATGATTGGAGGAAGGAAAGAAAAAAACATAAGAAAAAGAGACTTATTCACATGGTTCAGGTGACCCACAGAACAGACACGACTCAGATAAATACAATTAATGTACTTTATTTGTTAACGTGAGTGATTGGATGCGTGAGTGCGGGTATGCGGTGTAATGTCGTGTAGTGCGATCTGTGAACTCCAGCTGGGGCCGGCAGAGCACCATACAAACTGGCAACCCCGGAAAGAGACAAGGGCCGTTAGCTTACAGTACAACCTATGCAGCACGTTAGATGTTGCAACGCTTACTGTCAACAGATGTTGGAGTTGCTCAGGTGGCACTGAAGCTGCAGCCAGGGAGACAGTGTCTGCGGGCAGGTTAGCTGGAGGTGGAAGAAGGGGTCCGCCGCCTGGAGGGAGATGGAGGTCCGCCGTTGTGGGCTCCGCCTGTGCACAAGGGAATTGGACAGGTTTAGTAGCAATAAAGCTTACTTGATAGTTGGTCCGGGCGGAACCGACCCGGACGTCGTTCAGCGGGGCTAGGAAGCCGCAGGCTGGATAGTTGAGTGCAGGGAAGCACGGAGGCAGGGTGTGGCGTGATTCACAGGAGAGAATCAGACGACTCCGTGCCCAGCACTGGTCCTGATGGAAATAAATAGGGCCGCAGGAGATGACAGGCAGGTGCGTGCACAGGTGCCATGATTGGCGGCCATGACAGTACCCCCCACCCTACGGCACGCCTCTCGGCAGGCTTTCCAACCTACCCGGGTGCGTCCGATGGAAGTCCCTAATGAGCTGCTTGTCGAGCACGAGGGCGGGACGCACCCGGCCCATAGCCCTCCCAGTCCACCAGGTACTGCAAGCCATGCCTCCGGCAGCGGACGTCCAGGATGGAAGAAACGGATCATGCTGGGTCGCCGTCGATCACCCTCGGTGGAGGTGGAGACCTGTGAGGGGGACACAATGGGCTGGAGGAGACAGGCTTAACCTGAGAGACATGAAAAGTTGGACAGATGCGGAGGGAGGGGGGGAGAGTTAGACGCACAGACACTGGGTTAATAATTCGACATATAGGGAACGGGCCAATGAACCGCTGGGCGGTCTTCTTACATTCCGCCTTCAGGTTGATGTTCTTGGTAGAGAGCCATACCTGCTGACCCACCTGATAAGCTGGGCCCAGAACCCTGTGTCGACTGGCCACTGTGGTGTTGCGTTCTGCCGTCCGTCGCAGTGCCGTTCTGGCTGTCCTCCAAATTTGCCGACAACGTCTTAGATGGGCCCGAACCGATGGAACGGCAATGTCCCCCTCCTCTTCAGGGAACAGCGGGGGGTTGTAACCCAATGAGGCCTCGAAGGGGGACATGCCGGTGGCAGTGGACACCGCTGTGTTATGGGCGTATTCAATCCAGGGGAGGTGTGTGCTCCATGATGATGGGTTGGCGGCTGTGACACACCGCAACGCTGCTTCCATCTCCTGGTTGGCTCGTTCACATTGCCCGTTGGATTGTGGGTGGTAGCCGGAGGACAAGCTCGCCGTAGCCCCTAACTCGGTGAAGAAAGCCTTCCAGACTCTGGAGATAAACTGGGGCCATCGGTCTGACACTATGTCCTGTGGGATGCCATGCAACCAAATTACGTGCTGAACCAGCAGATCGGCTGTCTCCTTGGCAGACGGCAACCCCCGCAGAGGGATGAAGTGAGCTGCTTTGGAAAACCAGTCCACCAGCGTGAGGATGGTGGTGAAGTTGTTGGACGTGGGGAGGCCTGTGACGAAATCCAGCACCACGTGGGACCATGGTCTACCCGGGATGGGGAGGGGGTGGAGCAGCCCGGCTGGCGGCGACGAAGACGTCTTCCCAGTAGCACACTCAGGACAGGCGCGGATGTACTCCCCCACGTCCTTCTGGAGGGATGGCCACCAAAATGACCTCTGTAGGAGCGCCACTGTGCGCACCCTTCCCGAATCGCAGGTGAATTTGGAGGTATGCCCTCACTGGATGACTTCCCCTCAGACCGCTGTGGGAACAAATAACTTGCCCACTGGACCCCCTTCCCCCTCAGGTCGGCTTCATCAGACTGCGCCCTTATGACCTTATCCCGAATGCCCCAAGCGAGGGCGCCCACGATGCATGCTGGGGAGAGGATGGGGTGCTCAGCCTTCTCCACCGTCTCTGGGGTGAACTGACGAGACAGGGCGTCGGGCTTGGTGTTCTTTGACCCATGGCGGTAGGTGATGGTAAAGTCGAACCATCCAAAAAACAGCGACCAGCGGGCCTGTCGGGCATTCAGCCGTTTAGCGGTCTGAAGGTACACCAGGTTCTTGTGGTCGGTCCAGACGATGAATGGCTGTGACGCTCCTTCCAACCAGTGCCGCCACTCCTCCAGGGCCAGTTTTACCCCCAACAGCTCCCTATCGCCGATGTCATAGTTTCATTCTGCTGGGGACAGGCGGTGAGAGAAGTAGGCGCAGGGGCAGATCTTACCGTCTGCCGGAGAGCGCTGGGACAAGACAGCCCCCACTCCAGAATCTGAGGCATCCACCTCCACCAGGCACTGAAGGGTGGGATCCACCTGCGTCAGGATAGGCGACGATGAAAACCTAACCTTCAGCTCCGAGAACGCGGCGCCCGCCTCTTCCGTCCAGCGAAAGGGAACCTTGGTGGAGGTCAAGTTGGTGAGGGGGAGGGTGATCCGGCTGTAGTCCTTAATGAACCTGCGATAAAAGTTAGCGAAGCCCAGGAACTGCAGCAGCTCTTTCCTCAATGCGGGGATAGGCCAGTCCACCACCGCCTTCACCTTCACTGGGTCCGGGATGATCTCCTTCGGGGCGATAATAAAGCTGAGGAAAGAGGTCCTGGAGACGTGGAACTCACATTTCTCTGCCTTGACGAAAAGCTTATTTTCCAGCAGCCGCTGCAAGACTCGCCTGACATGCACGCGATGCTCCTCCATGGACTGAGAAAAGATGAGAATGTCGTCAAGGTAGACAAACACAAAGGTGCCCAGAAAATCCCTCAAAACATCATTAATAAGATGCTGAAAGATGGCCGGGGCATTGGTCAGCCCGAACGGCATGACCAGATATTCGAACTGCCCACTAGGGGTCCTAAAGGCTGTCTTCCACTCATCCCCCTCACGTATCTGCACTAGGTGATAGGCATTGCGCAGGTCTAGTTTGGTAAAGCAGCAAGCCCCCCGGAGGGAATCGAATGCTGAGGTGAGGAGGGGGAGAGTGTACTTATCCTTGATAGTGATGTTGTTAAGTTCCCAGAAGCCGATGTAGGGCCTGAGGGAGCCGTCCTTCTTCCCCACGAAGAAAAACCCCGCCCCCACCGCCGAAGATGAAGGTCTAATAATACCAGAGCTAAGAGACTCCTTAATATATGAGTCCATGGCCACGCGCTCCGGAGCAGACAGGTTGTAAAGTCTGCTAGATGGCAGTGGAGCGCTGGCCCGCAGATTAATAGCACAATCATACGGTCGGTGAGGGGGAAGGGAAGGGCTTGGGATTTACTGAAAAAGGCCCCAAGGTCATGATATTCCGGTGGCACTTTTGACAGATCTGGGGGGGAGAGGCAGGGACATCCAGAGGCGTGGCAGGCAAGCATGCAGCAGACTACAGACAGGTACTTAGGCAGAAAGGGCTCCACGACACAATACTTCCTGAATGCCAGTCAATTGATGGATTATGCAGGTGCAACCAAGGATAGCCCAGGATGACCGGGGACGATAACACTGGCATGACAAACAAATTTAACTCCTCCCGATGGTTGCCTGAAATGATAACTGGCACCGAGGCGACTCGATGAGTGACAGTGGCCAACGATGCCTTAGACAGGGCAATAAGCTTAAGGGGAGTTTTTAACGGCAGCATAATTAACCCTAGTCATAACCGCATAAGCCCATGCTAAAGCCCGCCCCTCTAACAGATTGATCATATAGCCAATGCGGCTCTGGTCAGTGGAAAAATCTCCGGGAACCCGTTGGAACACTATTTCGCACTGCATGAGGAACCCCCTGGCTTCTCCCAACACCCCTTTAAAGCGGGCGGGAGTAGGGACGGGAGTGAGCCGACTAGCGGGACCTGTAGAGTGAGGGCTAAGATTAGAGCTAGTGGTGGAGCTAGCGGTAGAGCTAGCGGGAGCTGAGGAGCTAGCTGGTGCTGTGGGGAAACCCTGTGGGCTAGCTAAACGATCTAACCTATCAGTGATGCGGGTTAGCTGGGTTAGCATCACCTGTTGCTGGTACGCTAATTGGTCTACTCGAGCCTCTAGATGGTTAACTCGGCGCACGAGTGCGCTGTCTGCCGGGTCACTTTGGTGGAGTCGTACTGACATGGTTCAGGTGACCCACAGAACAGACACGACTCAGGATAAATACAGTTAACGTACTTTATTTGTTAACGTGAGTGCGGGTATGTGGTGTAATGTTGTGTAGTGCAATCCGTGTACTCCAGCTGGGGCCGGCAGAGCACCGTATAAACTGGCAACCCTGGAAAGAAACAAGGGCCGTTAGCTTACAGTACAACCTATGCAGCAGGTTAGATGTTACAACGCTTACTGTCAACAGATGTTGGAGTTGCTCAGGTGGCGCCGAAGCTGCAGCCAGGGAGACAGTGTCTGCGGGCAGGTTAGCTGGAGGTGGAAGAAGGGGTCCGCCGCCTGGAGGGAGATGGAGGTCCGCCGTTGCGGGCTCCGCCTGTGCACAGGGGAATCGGACAGGTTTAGTAGCAATAAAGCTTACTTGATAGTTGGTCTGGGCGGAACCAACCCGGACGTCATTCAGCGGGGCTTGGAAGCCGCAGGCTGGATAGTTGAGTGCAGGGAAGCACGGAGGCAGGGTGTGGCGTGATTCACAGGAGAGAATCAGATGACTTCGCACCCAGCACTGGTCCTGATGGAAATAAATAGGGCCGCAGGAGATGACAGGCAGGTGCGTGCACAGGTGCCATGATTGGCAACCATGACACTTATGCTGCAACGGTGAGAACAAACGCAAAATAATCAATAAACGCCATAAAACGGAACAGGACAAAAACACGCTGTTTAACAGCTTGTCTGTTTCTCTATTAAATCTGAGACGATGTGGTGGCTGTGGACCATCCCTCCCCCAGTGACCCTGAAAGTGGCTGCGCCCACCTTCCCCCTCCACGCCATCACCTAGCAACCCCCTCCTCCCTCTGCAGCAACAGTCAAAGAAGGCAAAACAAAGGGACATCAAAAGATGGGTCAAAGAGGAACAATTGAGCATATGTAAGTACAGTAAAATTATATTGTTGCTTTTCATTTACCCTAGGACATAGTCTCAAATAATGAATCTCATTCGTGAACATTTAAGTGTTAAATCTGTGCAAGCCATACATATTTTTAGACCAGCCAGGAAGCTGTGTTGGTGCTAACAAGCCATTCCAGATTCGTCAAACTACTCGCATATTCTCCAAGTCTTAAACAGTAGTCGTGAATCAGCTGTAGTCAGCACATGTTCACGAGAATTGAGGATTGCATAACTGGTGCCAAAACCTACAGCTAAAATCACACTTGAATATAACTGACCAGCAGTCTCATTTACTAAAAGCCCTATCAAGGAAGTGCCAAAATCACATACTGAGCAAACTGAATACATGACCAGTCTTCAGAAAAAGCCATACCCATGCCCCACCTAATTTGCCCTATCAGTATCAGCTGCAGGGTCAGAGGAGGTCAGAGTTTTAATAATAGAGTCAGAGGCCCCCATGGAACTAATACTTCCTATGTCAGCAATTTGGCCACTGGGTTCAAACACTCACAAGGGCACCCAGGGGGGGTCCCCCAATTAGCAACACAATGGGTATCCTCCCCTACAGGATGTTGAAAAAGAACGGCTTTGATATTAATGCCGTCCTGTTTCAAAAGGGGGAGAGTGGGACAGGCACAGATAGAAAAGGTACGAGGCCATTTAGTAGTAGTAGTAGATTAGTTTATTTGACAGGGACAGTGCAATAAACATAGACAATTAATCAAAGACAATCAATCTGATGTGTTGCACATAGAGTGTATAGCTATTAGCTAATTTGCAACTCTTGTCCCTGGATGGGCTTTAGAAAAAAGAATCAAGATAAAAAATATACACAATAACCACATACATCAATGCAGAAAAATTATAAATACACAATTATAAATATTATAAATATTATAAATACACAAATATAACAGCCTGACTCACATTTAACATAAATATTATAAATACACATATATTATAAAATATTATAAATACACAAATATAACAGCCTGACTCACATTTAACACATATAACATAACTCACATTTGCCTATTTCAGGCCTCCCTCCCTCCGTCACTCACTATAAACAAACACATTTATTCCTTCCCTTCATTCACTCTCACTTTGCAGACAAATAATTCATACATGAGTACATTCTTGTTTATTTTTCAGCCAGTTTTTAACATTTTTAGTGAATGTTTTAAAGTCCGTTATTATTTTAATTTCATTTGGCATTGTGTTCCAGATGTGACTGCCCTTTATAGAGAAAGCTGTTTGTCCAAATGTGGTTCTGCGGTGGAATATTTTACAGTTATTGTTAACAGAACTCCTGGTGGCTCTGCTGCTGTCCTGTCTTTGGACGAAACCAGCAAGTGGCTCGGGTGCTGATTTATGGAAACATTTGAACGTTAATTTCAGAAGACAGAGGTCAATGAAGCTCTCAAAACTCAATAGGTTGTATTTTTTTAAAACATTACAGTGATGCCACCTAATGGGCTTTTTGTCCAAGATTTTTAGGGTTTGATTATATAATGAACCTATATGTCTTATTGTGGAAGGGGCTGCTTGAGCCCAGACTGTCAAACAGTATGATATATGAGAAAAAACCATAGAATGCATATACAGTGCAGCTGCTTCGTAAGGTATGTAATATCTAATTAATTTAAAGCAGTTCAGATTTTTTTTACTGTTTTTGAAATTTTCTTTATATGAAGATTAAATTTGAGTTGAGGATCTAGTACAATGCCAAGGTATTTGAATTCTGTAGCTAAACTGATGTCATGATCATGTATATTAACTTTAAAATGTTGCAGGTTACATTTTTTGATTGAAAAGCACATTGAGACTGTTTTCTGAAGGTTCAGCAATAGATGGTTCTTGAGGAGCCACTCTTGGACATCAACCATACTTGTAGACAGTACATCTGCAGCCTGTGCTGGAGTCTTGGCAGCTGTGTAAATAACTGCATCATCTGCATAAAGTTGGCATGTTGCAGCTGAGCAGTGTAACGGCAAGTCATTAATAAAAATGCTGAAAAGTAAAGGACCAAGAATGGACCCTTATGGGATACCCATGCGGTTGTTTAAAAATGAGGATTTATCCTGGTGAACTTTTACACACTGTTCTCTATTCTGGAGATAAGATGCAAACCATTCTAATGTATTTGGGGAGAAGTTAAAAGATACCATTTTGGATAAAAGCAAACTGTGGTTTACAGTATCGAAAGCCTTTTTGAGATCTAGAAAAACAGCTCCTACCACATTACCCCTGTCCAAGGACTGTTTGACGTTTTCAATAAGGCAACAATTTGCTGTTTCTGTTGAGTATCCTGGTCTAAAACCAAATTGATGTGGATGAAGAAGTTGACTGTCTTGTAAGTAGTCTATCAGCTGTGTAGCTACAACTTTTTCAAGAGCCTTAGATAGGACTGGTAAGATAGAGATTGGGCAGTAATTGCATATATCGTCTTTACTGCCTGATTTATGAACTGGTATGACGACAGCTTTTTTCCAGCCAGATGGAAATGTACTAGACCTAATGGAGAGATTAATGAGATGAGTCAGTGGTTTGATTAATATTTTGCTGTGCATTTTGAGAAAGGAGGTGCTCATATTGTAGATATCATTAGTTTTTGAGTTTGACAGTGTTTTAACAATACCAGCAATTAACTTCTCATTTACCTCATCGATGTGAAAAGTATCTGTTGGAAGTATGGAATTTGTGTTGTTGAGCACATTTGGCAGCACAAAAATTTTTGTTAAGTCTTCCACAGAGCCCACAAAGTGTGAATTAAATTCATTTGCCAAAGTAGCCTTGTCACTGACGGTCTTGCCATTGATTCTAAGTTCCTTTACCCCCTTCTGATCGTTTTTTTTATTAGTTAAGTTATTTAAATGCCTCCATAGGGAACTGTTGTTACCCTTTGCATGATCTATCAGTTTATTGTAATAAGATATTTTTGATTTTCGCAGCTCATGTACCACTTTATTTCTTAAACTTTTGTACACAAGGTGATCATTTTGTAGTTTGGAGGTTAGTGATGTTTTCAGTGCATAGTCTCGCCTCTTCATAAGTTTTCTTATTTCATTATTTAACCATGGTAGGCTAATCTTCTGTTGTCTACTTTTAATTTGCTTTGAAAATTTTTCTATAGACTTTGTGATTGTTGCAGTTATAAAATTACAACAATCATCTACTTCACATGTTGCCATGAGCTGCTCCCAATTTTGATTCTCTAAGTAATGTTCAAACTCCTCATTTTTTGATTTGGGGATAATAAAATTTGATTTGTCAATATCGACTCCCCCAAAATACTGTAGTCGCTTTTTAGTAAGTTTCCTGACAGCAAGAACCATGTTATGATCTGAGAGACCAGTTACAAGATTATAGGTTCTGGTTATTCGTTCTGGTTTATTAGTAAATACCATGTCAATAAGTGTTCTGGATTGTTTGGTTATCCTGGTGGGTCCTTTGATGATTTGCTGGTAATTAAATTTAGTCATGAGGCTTTTCAGTTTTTGTTTGTCTTTTTTATCAGACCAGTTGATATTAAAGTCACCATGAATTATTGTTTCTCTGTTCTTCTCAAGTTGTTTAACCAGATCACTTAATTCATTATAAAAGGAAGAGTTGTGTGACGGTGGGTTGTACACTACTGCAATGTTGAAATTCATTACCGGAGAGAGACGTACATTAACAGCTAAACATTCAAGTGAAGTATTCAAATCAACCAGTTGACATTTATATTTCTCTTTGATGTAAATTAAAACACCTCCTCCCCTCCCTACCTGCCTGTCTTTTCTAAAACACTGGTAGCCCACAATATCGATCATATTAGTGTCTATGTTACTGTGTAGCCAGCTTTCTGAGAGACAAAGGTAGTCCAGATTTGAGTCCAACAGCAACACCGAAATCTCATCTCTTTTGGGGATTATGCTCCGTATGTTTAAATGACCGCCGAGGATCCCCTTTGGTTTAGCCTTGGTGTCCCAAAGAACTCGTGCATGATTAACAGTTTGGAAAAATAAATGTTGTTTTTGCTTTTGTACAGCTCGGTTTTGTGCTAACCCAGTGGTCTGCTGTTTAATAGTGGCAGGTCCAGGGTTAAGGTGAATATCTCCTGCCAGAAGTAGCAGAACTAACAGAACTTTAACTGTATATCCTCTGCCATATTGTGATTTTTGCTTAACAGCCATGTTTGCCTTAATTTGGAAGTTTTTGCTCAGGGCTTTTAAAGACCACATAGAGTGTAGGGTGAGATGTCCAAGCCCAAATCCATACAGATAAAACTTTTTAACTTCACCTTTGGTTGAGTTTGTCGGAAAATCCTTCTTGTTGCAGGTCCAGACACACAAAGACAAAACGAAGAGGAAGTATAGAAGTAGAGAATGCTTATTAGTGGTGCCCATCAGCCCACTTTTTAATCCGGTGGCAGCCATCTTCAGTCTTTCTTGGAAAGAAGGAAAAGGCAAATCTGTGGATAGTAAAATAAATTCTGCTTATATCGCCAGAATCTGATCCGATCGTCCTCGAATCCAGCTGGGCCTCAGCTAGCCAACTAGCCCCTTCCGTTGCTGGTCTCGTTGCTCATAGTCGCCGTAACTGGTCTCCCGTCCCGCTCCTCCAACCGAGTCTCGTCACACACCGCCGCTGCCACCGAGCACCGCTGAGGTCACGGTAAATCCTCCGCTAGGCACCGCCACCTACTGTCGTCTGCCTGGGTGAAATCTCTGCTGAGCCCCGTCAACAAATAGCCGCTTGCCTGGTAGTATCTCCGCTGGGCCTCGCAGCTGGGCTTCGATTCAGGCTGGTGTAAGGTGGAATGACTGGCGCCAGCATTAAGCTAACTAGCGTTAGCTTAGCAATCGCTTCGGGTAGTCTCGTCGCACACCGCCGCTGCAGTCACGGTAAGTCCTCCGCTGGGCACCGCCGCCTACCGCCGTCTGCCTGGGTGAAATCTCTGCTGAGCCCCGTCAAACAAATAGCCGCCTGCCTGGTAGTATCTCCGCTGGGCCTCGTAGCTGGGCTTTGATTCAGGCTGGTGTTAGGTGGAATGGCTGGCGCCAGCATTAAGCTAACTAGCGTTAGCTTAGCAATCGCTTCAGGTAGGGCACATCAGTGAATCACAAGGAAGCGCTGGAATCGCTGGTCAGTTTACTCACAGTGGCCGGATAAAAGCGATCAAAGGGGTAATCCACCGGAGGTATATCCGATCGCTGTAGGTAGTTATTTAGAGACTGGCGCCAGCATTAACCTAACTAGTGTTAGCTTAGCAATCGCTTCAGGTAGCATTAAGCTAACTAGTGTTAGCTGAGCAATCGCTTCAGGAAGGCGCAGGAAGTCGCTGGAGAAAGGCGATTAAAGGGCAATCCAACGGAGGTGGCAATTCAGCCCGTGCGTGTTCGCCACGAGCGCCGATCGCTGCAGGCCAGCCACTTTTAATGGCAAAATCAGTGACTTTGTCTCAGCACTGAAAAAGTGTGACCATCCCGGTCGCCATCTTGAGATTTAAGATTTGCTGTCTTCAAGTGTTAAATTAGGCATTTGTTATCCAAAAAGGGTGATGGCTGAAGCCACAGCTTATATTGCCCACCCATGTTCCGTCTAAGAAACATCTAATAAAAAGAAGGCTTGCAATTAAGACCAAAATCTGTAAAATTCTTCATGCTTGAAAGGTAATTTTTCCACAGAATATCAGGCAGTCTGACCTTTTGCTACAAGAAAACTAGCCACCTGCTGGGGCCAAGTGAAAGGATGCAGATTTAGGGCTCCTTTATACTCAAGGGTCAATACATATTTGGAGATTCCCAGACCCTCCTATCTGTATTTTTTGCACATTTCCCAAAACTTTATGGATATGAACCAAACTTATTAGCACTTTTTCTAGTCTTAAAGACCACCACTAGTACTAACCCTCTACTCTAAGGACCTATGGGAGAGGGGTGTCTGGGGACAATTTGGAACAACCAATTAACCAAACATGTGAGGGCAGTGCAGCCAAGAGTTCAAGAAAAGCTAGTGAAAAGTATTGCTTATGCTCTACAAATTTACATTGTTGAAGTAAGAGATTTGCAGTAGGCATTTTTCAACTTGACATAAGGTATGAACATGTAAAGGTAAATCAAGTACAAATTTGTAAGATGGAGGTGCAAAATATGATACAAATGCTAATTTACAATCACAATTTAAGACAAAGGTTGAAAATTTATGCAAAAAGGTTGCAAGTTTCAGAGAAAATTGCACATTTGAGGAAATTTGCCAAATATTAGAAAATGTCACAAATTTCTGAAAAAACTTGCAAATTTACAAAGAAAAAAATCCAAAATTTGTTAAGAGAAAAATGACTAAAGAAAAGGTTGCAAAGTTACAAGGAAAATGTTTAAATTTTGGAGGAAGGTGTAAGTTTACATGAAAGTCACAAATTTGGGAGGAAAAAAAGTCAAAATTATGGCAAAGTGAACTGAAATAGGTTTTTTTTTTAATTTGCAAGTTTTCCTAAATCTTCAATATTGTACATTCGCAACCATACTCTCACTGACATATTCTGTCCTTTACACAGTTCCTTACACTTTGTATGGGGATGGGGGTTGGCAGCTTAACAAGGGTGATGGTTTTTGATCATCCAGAGATGAGTAAAAAAGCTTTATAGAAGAAGATGAATTAAAACAAACATGACTAGAGTAGACTAGAGAAACAAGAAGATAATTTGAGGTAAAAGCAGCAAACACTCGGCCGAGTAGACTAAAAAAAAAAAAAATGAAGCATATACGTACATATAGCTGTGTGCGCACCGGCCTTCTCCAAAGGGTACAAGCATCATAGACACGCACAGAGCAGAGGTGGAGATAAACAAGGCTTTAATGTCCTGTGCACATAGATCTGAAGCTCTGACACACACAAGACAACCAGTGTAGCTTGATAATAAACCAGCGGTTCACACAAGGATGGTCCACGTGTCACGTGGTTGTTGATTCTTGATTTAAATATTTTTAGAATTGTTTCTGGGGGCTAACAAAAGTTTTACATTTTTGTATCCTTCCAAAAATTGTTATAGTTTTGTAGGTATGGTGTTAGTCCATCTGGAAGTTATCTGTTCAGAAGAGAAAAAGACAGAAAACTCCACCACACCAAGATACAGATAACTCTGTTATACTTTAGTGTTCAGAGCAATCAGCACATATCTTATTTTTTATACATTCCTCGAAAGGCAGATGTTCAAACCCAGAGGCATTATTTAATTTGCTGATTCTTAGCAGATTTAGTGTTGAAATCTGATAGAATAATTATAGTAGGGGACTTTAATATACATGTGGATGTAGATAGTGACTGCCTTAATGTGGCTTTTAATTCAATATTAGACTCGATTGGGTTTTCTAAGAAAGTAGGAAATTCTACTCATTACCTCCACCATACATTGGACCTAGTTCTGACATATGGCATAGAAATAGAAAATCTTGTAGTGTCTCCTCATAACCCTGTACTGTCAGACCATTGTCTGTTAACCTTTGATTTTACTATTTCTGACTATTTGGCTCCTAAAGAAAAATATTATCACAGTAGATGCCTCTCAGATGATGCTGTTTCCAAATTTATGCAGATTGTTTCCTCTATGCCATGTGTCAACACAACGGAAATAAGCTACAGACAGCTTGCTCCTTCGGTAATTGATAACATGGTGGATAGTGTTTCAGCTTCTCTGCATCAGGCTCTAGACTTGGTGGCCCCCTTAAAAAAGAAAAAGTCTAATCAGAGATTTTTAACTCCTTGGTTCAACACAGAAACTCGTAGCTTAAAACAGAAGACTCGTCAATTAGAAAGAAAATGGCGCTCTACTAATTTAGATGAAATCTATTTAGCTTGGAGAAATCATCTTTTAATTTATAAAAAATCTCTTAGAAAAGCTAGAACGAGTTATTACTCTGCATTAATAGAAGAGAACAAGAATAATCCCAGGTTTCTTTTCAGTACTGTAGCCAGGTTGACAAAGAGTCAGGACTCTGTCAATCCTAGCATCCCCTTAGAGCTTACTAGTCAGGACTTTATGAACTTTTTCAATAATAAAATTTCATCCATCAGAGATAAAATCAATCAGATTCTTCCCACAGTTAACTTAAATACCGTAACTACTACAACTCCTTCTATTGATGTCTGTCTTGATGAGTTTACTCCAATCGACCTTTGTGAGTTAGACAAAGTAGTTTCCTCATCCAAACCTTCAACTTGTCTTTTAGACCCTATCCCTACCAGGTTATTTAAAGAAGTCTTCCCACTTATTGGTAGCTTTATTCTTCATATAATCAATTCTTCATTAACTTTAGGCCATGTACCGCAGGCTTTTAAAACGGCTGTAATTAAACCCTTACTCAAAAAGCCAACGCTAGATCCAGGAGCTTTAGCTAACTATAGACCAATCTCTAATCTCCCTTTCATTTCAAAAATTTTAGAAAGAGTTGTTGCTACGCAATTATTTGACCACCTGCAGGAAAATGGTTTACTTGAAGAGCTTCAATCTGGGTTTAGAATCCATCATAGTACTGAAACAGCCTTAGCGAAGGTCACTAATGACCTCCTCATTGCATCTGATAATGGACTAGTTTCTGTACTTGTCCTTTTAGATCTTAGTGCAGCTTTTGATACTATTGATCATAATATTCTACTTGATAGATTAGAACACTATGTTGGACTTAATGGAACTTCGTTGCAGTGGTTTAGATCTTATTTATCTGATAGGTTCCAGTTTGTTCATGTAAATGATGAGTTTTCTTTCAGCTCAAAGCTTAGTCATGGAGTTCCACAGGGATCTGTGCTAGGCCCTACTCTTTTTAGTTTATATATGCTTCCGTTAGGCAACATTATTAGAAAGCACTGTATACATTTTCATTGTTATGCAGATGACACACAATTATACCTGTCAATGAAGCCAGATGATACTAATCAATTAGCCAAGTTAGAAGCCTGTCTTAAGGAAATCAAAGCTTGGATGACTTGTAATTTCCTGCTATTAAATTCAGATAAGACTGAAGTTATTCTTGTTGGTCCAAAAAACCTTAGAAATTCCTTTCCAAATCAAACTTTCAGTTTGGATGCAGTTACTCTTTCTCTTAATAGCTCTGTGAGGAACCTTGGAGTTATTTTTGATCAGGATTTGTCCTTCAATTCACATATTAAATTTGTTTCTAAGACTGCCTTCTATCATTTGCGTAATATTGCCAAGATTAGGAGCATCTTGTCTCAGAGTGATGCTGAGAAGCTGATCCACGCTTTTGTTAGCTCGAGATTAGATTATTGTAATTCTTTATTATCAGGCTGTCCTAAAGCATCTTTAAAAAGTCTTCAGCTGATCCAAAATGCTGCAGCAAGAGTTTTAACAGGTACTAGAAAGAGAGATCATATCTCTCCGGTTCTGGCCTCCCTTCATTGGCTTCCCATAGAGTTTAGAATTAAGTTTAAAATCCTTCTTCTTACTTACAAAGCTCTAAACAATCAGGCTCCTTTTTATTTAAAAGATCTGATACTACCGTATTATCCTAGCAGAGCACTACGCTCCCAAAATGCAGGATTACTTGTAATACCTAGAATCTCCAAAAGTACAATGGGAGGCAGAGCCTTCAGTTATCAAGCTCCTCTCCTGTGGAATCAGCTGCCAATCTGGATTCGGGAGTCAGACTCGATCTCTGTTTTTATGAATAGGGCTAAAACCTACCTTTTTGATATAGCCTACAATTAGGGAGGGATCATGTGTTTCTGAACCCTCCCTTAGTTATGCTGCTATTAGGTTTAGTCAGCCGGGGGACCTCCAGTAATGCACTGGTTCTCACTCCTTTCCTCACTCTCTATGAAATATTTTTTTTTTGCTGGTCATTAACATTTGTTTGTTCTCTCCCATAGATTGAGTCCCCATCGTGCTGTTTGCTCTCTACATGTCTGTTCTTTTCTTCTTCTCTATCCCCTCACCCCCCAGCCAGTCGCGGCAGATGACTGCCCCTCCCTGAGCCTGGTTCTGCTGGAGGTTTCTTCCTGTTAAAAGGGAGTTTTTCCTCTCCACCGTCGCCAAGTGCTTGCTCACAGGGGATCGCCTGATTGCTGGGGTCTTTCTGCAACTGTGGTGGTTCCCCCTACAGTTGATAGTGCTATGAGATGACTGTTGTTGTGAAATGGCGCTATATAAATAAAGTTGAATTGAATTGAATTGAATTGAATTGAATTCCAAAACAAATCAAAAGGTCAGTAATGAGAAAGAATCTGACACCAGGGTAGAGGTCAAGAGATGACGAGTTTTGTCACGAGACAGAATTTTGAACAGAGCCATGTTAGTTTATTATAAAGCTGACTTTTCAGAATGAAACCGATCGCTTTTATGTGCAGGATCTTGCATGGAGCATTAGCTGTGGACAGTAGAGTCAGTAGTATGAACAACGGGACAGTGAATCATGAAGAAGACAAGCAGGTGGTAACAGAATGTTGATGAAGGCTGAAGAGAACTGAGACCAGATGAATGAAAGGAAGTTTTAATACTGAAAGAGATTATAGATGTGAGATGTGCAGCTTCATCTGCTAGTCCAGGGAACTGTGAAGTCTTGTACACAGAGGGAGAGTGGATGGTAAAAATCGAGTGAGTGTCTCTGATGGAAAAAGTACATAGGTGAAGAGAGAAGAACAGCGGATTTAGCAAGTGTAGAAAATATTTTTGGTTTTGAGATGGAAATGGAAAAAGAAATGAAAGCAGAGTATGTGTGACCAAAGAAAAATAAAGATCCGTGTAAGATTTGCAACTGTAGCCTTAAAACAAACAAACAAAAAACCAACAATAAATAAATTAAATTTTGCTTACCCCTGAAGAGTGTCAGGAAAAAAGCACAAACACAGGCAGCCATCTTAAATGTTTCCAAGTACTTAAAGCGGAAATGAGGCATTAGGTATCTAACTTTCAGTGCATTTCTCTTAATTGTGAATATTAACATTAAGTAATGAGCAAACACTCACCGCAAAGATTATAGCTTTACTGTATACTCAGTCATTTAAAGTCAATCTAACACCCCAGTTATGTTCCTCCCCAGTAGAGGGTATGCATAGGATGTTACCGAACAGAACTCTTGGAAGATAAACACTGAGTGGCAAAAATGAGTAGCAACATGAAGGTGTATGCAGTACAACACAAAAAATCCACATAGCATTCAATTACAGCAGTACAAATAATACCTGTTTGCACTGTGGAGAGTTAATCTTATCACTCCATCTTGTATTAGTTAGCAAAAATTAAATAAAGGCTTTGAATCAGTCCCTTTCTTGACTCAAGGTTGGAAATCTAGATAAGAAGGGAAAATAAAATTTGAAGGAAAAACCTGCACTTATTTATGGAATGGCTGACACACGGGGAGCCTGAGGATCCCCATGAATCTGTTTCTTTTATAAAAGGAAGCCAAAAGGAGGAGGGGGAGGACAGCAAGGAGGAGGAGGGAGCATGTCCCACAATGGAAACTGAGCGATGTCCAGGCCGCTGCTGGCGGGAGGGAGGCGCCCATGGTTTACACCCACCATGGAAAAACTGGACTGCATGCTTAAGACTAGAACAGATAAGTGGAATCACTTCTACACATATACAGAAAATTAGCAAAAATAAATTATTTAAAAAAATGACAGACAGCTTCCATTTACCTAACTGAGGTTTAAGGTACTTTGATTAAATTCGTATGGTGCAGGTGCATGTAAAGTAGGAACTCCGGGTAATGACATACAGGACTTTTCAAGGTCAGAAAAAGTAACGATCAAATTCTGCAAATGGCAAGCTACCAGTAGAACACCTATCAACATCTGTAAAAGTAGCATTGTACCCCATGTACTATAGGCAATTGAACGAATCAGATCCAAATTATGAACAACCATTATTTGCAAGTCCATCCTCCAGATTGGTCATAAAAATTGGGATGGTAAACAAGGAAATGTGTGGAAGCATCCATTGTCCTAATTGAAGAGGATAAGAGACATTTCAACCTATGGGGGGTTCCACACATCCCGCTGGTTAGACCCAAACACATGGATTGGAAAATGTTGGACATTTTGTCACCTCTACTGCGGAATATAGTCATCCATGGAAAACCAATACCTGACCTTAACATAGAACATTCTCCCAAATTAAAAACATACACATTGTCTCTTAGCTGGGTGACCACAGCACAGAGGGCTGTACACATTGATGCCCAGAAATCTCCTACATGACCAATCTTAACATTAGCAAACGAGGGGATGAGAAAAATTTGAAGCAAATTCCAAATTGGTTATGGGGAAAGGTGTTAACAAATGCAATTTTCCACAGTGGTAGTCATCAGCAAGTCTTGCACATCTCATACCTCCTCATAGAGACCAATTGCTGGGTTGAGAGGAAGAGCTGAGGACCCCAGGATGGAGGATGATGACGAGGAGGACCATTCTGCCATGACGGATTATTTGCGAACACAATGTGCTACCGATAATACATAAATCATACATAGTTCACCACACATACGTAGGGATGTGAGACTTATAGTATTCTTGCGTGCTTATTTCCATCATGCTAATTATGGTTAGGTAGTCAGGATAATTGTGAAGGTTAGAAGCTTTAGAAGTCTGAATACAACAAGTATGGATAAGGATGTCTCCTAACTTTGAACGATTTTGTCTACTATCTGCACACAGTACAACACATAGGTCTCATCATCCAGTTCATTTATCATAACACACCCACTGCTGAACACACAGGTCCCACTACCCAACACACTCATCACAACACAACCGTCGGCCTCCATCGGTCTATGATGACCATGGAAGAGAATCCTAAACGTCTACTCTGCTGGAACAGCACCGCCTGTGGCTGAACAGGCCGATGCGCACCGGTGTTCTACCTTCCGGCATTGGGCGTTGGTAGGATTCAAGCCTGGGCAGGAAGATATGGAGGACAAGATGTTACCCATGCAGCATGTCCCCCCTCTCCACGTCACTGATGAATCCAAAGGAACAGCAGGGCTGCTATAGTTTGGCACCAGCGCCGTCGCAGGAGCTGCCGGAACGATGTTGAGCACAACAGAGAACTGCCTTAGGGGCTCTGACTCCGGATTTTTCGTCAGGGTTGACTCCCGAAGCCTTTCCCGTGACCGGGTGTGCCGCAAGGCAGCGGAGGTTTGAAATCAGGGTTTACCTTCCCCTAGATGGGCTACCTTCCCAGGTTGACGAGCCATCATCTACCCGAAGCATCTGGTTTTAAGGCGCCAGAGATCCGCCCTCGCCCCTTCTCCTATTAGTAAAAGCAGTTCCGCCGGGCTTAGAGACTAAACCACACGGGCAGGCTAGGAGTTGGACTTAGTTGTCAGAGGCTTTTGGAGACGCACGCCGTAAGAAGCATTTTATGAGCACTGGGAGCTTAACCCCAGTACCGCTCCTGGCTATGACAACCTTGGAACCAACCAACAACACAACCACTCCTTGTAGATTTCATATGGTCGACAATAACACACTCAAGGCTAAGGGGAGATAACTTACAACAGCACATGGATAACTACAGATGAAGTGAATAAGGATAAAACGATACAGGCTCCAGCCATTGTGGTGGCAACCCCTCAGGCCATTATTGGTCCCGCCCCGGCTGAGCCCTTTGTATCGGCACTCGATTAAAGGTGTAGGGTGTAGGGAAGGTGCATGCAGGGGGGCACCAGACCATCACGATGTGTGCCTGCAACATAGAAAGAGGTCGTAGGGCTAATGACTGTACGACTTCAGTCCCTAGAAGAAGAATGGACCGGTACCCCGTGCATCCACCGCACCTCCATCATCCAGGGAGGACCCAGATCAGCCACACGGAGGAGACAGCATTTTCTAACACTACCCCTCACAGTGGAAGCTACGGTGGGCACAGGGGCTCGAGTTTCATCAACACTAGCATCTATACCTCTGCCCAGCGACGGGGGGGGGGGCATCCCTGGGGCAGCATCACTGAACTGTTCACTGGCTGGATTGGATGTTATCTACCCTCTGTTGCACCCACCAGACTGTCCTATAGACCTCATGGGACGAGATGTGCCTCAGAGCGTGGGCACACAGTTGTTTCTCTTCTAATGGTACTGGTGTGTGTCAACAAGATGGGACTGTGCTCCACAGCTGTGGATACAGGAAGCAGACACAGAGGAAGGTCAAACCTCTGTTGCAACCATATGATGACTGCAGCCGAATGATGTGAGCCCTGGCAAAGGTCAACTGGTGGACAAAGGTTTCATGGGCTTCGTGGATTGACCCTGTTCGATATTATGACCCCCACATGGTCCACTCCACCGGACAAAGAACTACTCACATGATAATCAGGAGGAGACCTCGGTGGGGGTGCAGGACTTGGTGACAAGGCCCTCTTAGACATCGCTGCACCGCGCTGGGGTGTCCACAAGGGGGGAGGCAAGGGTAGCAGAACCAATAGTGCAAGCCTATCTTTGGTTGACACACAATGTAGGGACCTGCCTTATTCACCATCTGTTAATTGCTAGCGTCTCTCACACCATGCATGGATGACATGATAAAATCATGTCAAAGGTGGGAGTGAAAGGGTTATGAAAAGTCAGAGTGCCAAAATAATAGTTCTGGAGGTAATCTCAAATTATGCTCCACACAGATTCTATACATATTCTGTTTGCATTCTTTTGAACAAATATGTTGTGTTAAACTTTGATAAACAGGAATTAGGCAGAGCTACAGGGCATTCTCATTCTGCTCTCTCGCTCTCGCTCTCGCTCTCTCTCTCTCTCTCTCTCTTTCTCTTCTTTTAGTCAGGTCTATTACATTAGATACACACCCGGAACCAACACCCACGCACACTGTTGATCGCACATTCTAGAAATAGTACCGTGAACAGCGGATGGCCTGTTCACGTCAGAGTTAAATTGGCCAATCAGACAGTCATGTACAAGCCCATCCTATTGTATGGGGTTGGCCCAACCAACCAACCAACCCGAGAAGATTAATGTAAGCTGCACCCAGAAGTCGGGGTCAGTCTGGCGATGCTCCAGATGGGGCTGCATCACGCTGCACCCAGCGCTGCTTGCTTTATATGTGATCTCTAAATAAATGTTCCATCTTTGAATTGAAGAATTCTCCGGCTTGTTCTTGGATCTTTCAATCAAAGAATCAGGTATTTTTCTAACAAGATATTCCTCTTCTCAAGGCTCTGCAATGGTGGCAAAAAAATGATGACATCTTCCCCCTGGCAAATTTTGATGTAAAGCAGTAGACGGTTTGACATAAGCTTTGACATAAGCTGGACAGAACACTAGGGAGGGGAGTTTGAATGTTGAAAAAACTGTAGGCTGATTTAAAATGTTTTTTTTTTTCAATTATCCACCCTGTACAAAAGCTCAAGTCATATGGGATGGTAAAAAGAACACATAGATGCACAGACCACCAAAATCCCTCTCCAAATTCTGGTTTAAAGTTGTCATGAGTGGTTGAAAAAAACTGCCTTAAAGTTATAAAACTAATTTAACTGTTGGTAAATGTCACATACAAGTTGTGGGCATTTACCTATTTTTTTTTTTTTTATTGTAAGCCACATTTGTGGAGAATTTGTGGTATTGTCACAGTCACACAAATGTCTGCCTTAAGTCCTGCAGCGTGTGTACAGTCTTTGCCCCCTGGGGTCAATGTGTGTGTGTGTGTGTGTGTGTGTGTGTGTGTGTGTGTGTGTGTGTGTTTGTAGACAGAGCTCAAATGTTTGTTTTCAAGGGGCCACCTGCTTAGGAATGCTTCACACCACCTCTCTGGCACTTTTTACCTAGACGAATTTGCCCCTTTTCTCCTACTGACTCGGCAAACATCCTGGTCACTCAGAAGACATATTCCTCTCTGTTTGGACTAAGAGAATGGTCTTTTCTTATTTAGGTATTTAGTTGATTGAAAATTTGCTCCAAAATAGTTGCTCAGGTCCCTGGGTCAATGTGTGTGTGTGCTTTTGTACACAGAGCAAAGATCCGTGTTTTTGCAAAATGTGGTCTCCCCACTGAACACCTGTTTTAGCCAAGAGAATGGTGGCTTGATGTCTGCCACGGGGGGGGGGGGGGGGGTGCTTTTAAAAACGTTCTAGAGGTGCTCTGAAACCTTACACTGCCAAAGCAAGTGTTAAAACCAACTTGAAACTACCGTGTGCGTACTTTTGTACACAGAGCACATCTGTTTTGGTTAAGAGAATGGTATTGGCTGTGTTTTTCAATTGTTTTACAGACACTGATGTGTGTGCTTTTTTGCAAATTGAAACCACTACAAAGCTGGTCATCATGAACCAATCCTAACCCTATCCCACATATGATCAACAGATTACAACCACAACTGTCAAGTTTGACGAGAAGTTTTGGATCAAAGGCTCCCAGTTCGTTTCTGTTTAAAACTCAGTTTAGAGCTGGCGTTTTGAGCTTTTTTTTTGTTACTACCGCTGGAGAATAAACCTGCTCGTGTGAAAAAAGGAGAAATTGCCAGTCTCATAACCTAATATTGTAGTGGCTGGTGAAGCAATCAGGCCCCTCACGCTGAGGGAGAACAAAGGGATTTCTCCCACGTGTGTTTTTTTTTTCTCTCTCCTACGATCATAATCAACGACCATCGGCCGGGATCATGGCTCCCAGGAAAACTCAGCAGACTGAGGAGGTGGACGAAATAAAAAAAGCGCTGGATTTCTTGGCGGAAGAGATTTCTGCTGTTAAGATGCAGCAAAGAACCATCCTGGACCTGGTAGAGGAGATGAAAGCGCTGCGGATCCAGAACGCTGAGAAGGAAAAGAGGCTGGCGTATCTGGAGAGCAGAATGTCGGAACTGGAGCAGAACACTCAGGTGAATGACGTAATCATCACGGGGCTCCACATTAAACCCCGATCATACGCGAGAGCAGTGGCCGTGGACAGCAATGGAAGTGAGCTAGAAGACGAATCCACGGAGCAACAAGTTGCGGCCTTCATGCAGTCGAAAGGAATTTAGCTGGACTGCAACACCATTGAGACTTGCCACCCTCTGCCCAGGAAAAACGGCAACAAACCGGCTGTGATCATGAGGTTTGTCAACAGAAAACACAAGACTGCGCTGTTGAAACAAGGTAGGAAATTGAAAGGAACGAACATTTATATAAACGAGCACCTCACGAAGGAAAACGCAGAAATAGCCAGAAAAGCAAGATACATGAAAAAGCGGAAAAAGATTCAAAACACCTGGACATCAAACTGTAAAATATTCATCAAATTAAACGGATCACCTGAAGAAGCCAAGGTCATTAACATCCGTAATATTATGGAACTGGACAAATATCAATGAATATTATGAACTGGAGTCACAGTAACAATCAGACAGCTGTAGGACACTGAAGGATTATACTCATCTGCTACAAGACATTTAACAACATGAATCAAAGGATCAACAAACAGGAACAACAGGAACTGAAAGTTTTTGAATATACAGATCACAACTCACAGGACGTAGAATATAACATAGACCCTGATAATAATTTATTTAGCTCCATCAACAATGACTGTAATTACTACACAGATGATCAGTTTAACACAATGGTCACATCTGTGTCATGTGGTGATCCTCGCGGATCACCAAGAGACACCACAGAGTTCACCAGAGAGTTTGGCTAAGATGTTATTTATTTTCAGACGTGACAAAACACAACTATGAACCCCTTAGGGCCAATACACACAAGACCTAGACTTGGGCTCGCAGGGCTAACCCAGCCGCCACGAGCTAACTGTGACAAAACTAAGAAGACGAACCTGACATGAAGGTCTCACAACACTCTCAAACATGACGAGGCGTAGACCCAGACTTGACAAGCAAAACGAGACGAGACGTTGACAGAATATAGACCAATACACCTGCGTCTTACCGTCGTCAGTGCCGGGCTTAAAAGGGCGAAGCACTAACGACGGTAATGATAATCAGCTGACCGGCCGTTGACAGGCGGAAGCCCCACCGAGCACTTTCACAATAAGAGCCCGGCGAGGCCAGAATACAGCCCGCAGCAGTCAAGGCCGGCAGCGAGAATAACTTAGCCCGAGCGCGATCAGAACCGGGGCTCGGGTCATAACAGTACCCTCCCTCCACGGGCAGACTCCGAATGCCCCAAGGAACCACCCTGCCCCCCCGCCCCCCCAAGGTGGGAGGTTGGGGAACAGGTGCGGAGGGAGAGAAACCAACCCATGAACAAGACAAAAAAAAAACCATACAAGACAATGACAAGGCAACAACTCAGACCAAAATCACAGACTACTGAAGCAAAACACCAAATATTCAAAAAAAACAGAGCGATGACCTGAAAAAAAAAAACTCAGATAAACACAAGAGAACAAATACACATGGGGAAGAATAAGGACCAGAACTACAGAGCCAGATAAACTAAATACAAGAACAAAACATTACCCGCTCATACCAGACTTAACATGAAACAAAAAAAACCCCAGAGCATTACCCGCTCATACCAGACTATATGAAACAAAACTAGGTAGCCCCATGGCACACATAACAGGTCGGGTGGCCGAACTGAGGCGCCGAACCGGCGAAACAGTCTCTCCGGCGGCCGACCCGTGTCCCTCAGCCACCAGTCCAGGGCATCAACAACCCGCAGCGGCCTCCCTGACGAGAACAAAACTCGGGAGAACCGGGGTGAGCGAACAGGGACCCCCATGGCCCCCGGCGATGATGAAAAGGGGCGGTGATTCTGAGGGGATTGATGAGCAGGACGAGCCAAGAATCCGCTCCACGAAGAAGGATCTGCAGCTCCTCCTCCGCCAATGGACCATGCTCGCGCTGCATCACCGCTGGACCCAGATAAGGTCCCAGCTGCACCCACGTTGGGCCCCGATTGGGCCAGAACCGCACCCGCGGTGGACCCCGATTGGGCCTCCAACGGACCCACATCGGACCCCGATTGGGCCGAAACTGCCCCTGCGGTGGGACCCGATTGGGCCTCTGGTGCAGCTCCGCTGACAAACTCCACCCCCGAACCTGGGACCTCCACCTCGGTGACACCGATCCGTTCCCCACCGGCGACACTAAAACAAAGCTTGGGGACAGGAAAACCAGGATCAGCATCACCGGTAGCAACGGAACCCAGCGAGACGAGCTCGGGCGCAGCAAACGGCTGCTCCTCACTCGTCTCCCCGAGAGGCAGGCAAAAATGCTCAACAAAAGAGGACAGAGACATAAGAGGGAGCACTTGCCTGCACTCGGGTTCCGTTGCCACCCAGGACTCCGACGATCCGGGTTCAGGGCGACTCTCGTCAGCTGGCTCGGACTCAGCTGCGTCGGGCTCCGCAGCTGGCACGATGTCACCTGCAGCCTCAGGTTCCTCCCACGCTGTTGTCCACACCGACGACCCGTATGGCGTGGAGGCAGGGAACCCTTGACCCACTGGCTCGGACCGCTCCGGCGAGGAGACCCGGGGACGATTCTTCGTCGGCTCAGGCTCCGGGCCGCAATCCGCTCCTCTCCTCCGTCCAAAACGTGACTGCAGGGCCGGATGCAGGCTATCCAGCACTGCAGGGGCCCTCTTCGTCCGGTGACGCTGGCCTGGCGTCGCGGACCGCTCAACGGGGGAGAACACAGAGGCAGTAGGTTTAATAATTTCATCCACAGCAGGTGGAGGGAGCTCGGGGGGCTACGAACCCCGAACTCCGCCCCCAGGAGTCAGACAAGGCAGATCATTATTAAGATGTGACAGAGAAACGAGCACTTGCCTTCCTCCGGGGGCAGAGATGGTTCCTGCTGTGGGGGACGTCGTTCCTCCTTCTCCCCGCTGGATGGCGACAGAGGGCCCCCTGGGAAAATGAGGTGGGGCCGCTCTCGGAGATTCGCTGACGGGATACGCCGGCAGCGAGTCCAGCCGGGGATTCCGCTGAGGGTTGCCCGCGCCGTTACGCCGACGTCCTCGTCGGCCCCCAGACGGCGCGTACTTCTGGACCTGCTCCGGGACGGGAACGGGACACCAACGCGGGGAGCGAGGATGCCTCCTCCTCTGCTTCCCGCTCTTTTCCTCCTCCAGCCCACGAAGAACCTCGCGCTGAGCGGCGAGTTCCTCCCACCTCGATCTTACCTCCGGATGATTGTCGTAGTCGAGGGGAAGGTTGTCCAGAAGCTCCTCAGCGACGTTCAGATGCCAACGCATGCAACTGGAGGTGTCGTCGAATGTAGCGGCGAGGAGCGCCCCATCGGCGTATTCCAGTGCGCTCGCTAGCTCCTTGTCCAGGCGCAGACCGCGGCCCCAGGATGACGGCATTCTCCCAGATGTTGACACCCGAACGAGAAGAAACAACAGTCCAGTTATGGCACAAACTCCCGGTGAAACGGCGTCTCGGTGCGGCGCCTCCGTTTAGGCGACCTGGCAGGAGTATACTGTCATGTGGTGATCCTCGCGGATCACCAAGAGACGCCACAGAGTTCACCAGAGAGTTTGGCTAAGATGTTATTTATTTTCAGACGTGACAAAACACAACCATGAACCCCTTAGGGCAAATACACACAAGACCTAGACTTGGGCTCGCAGGGCTAACCCAGCCGCCACGAGCTAACTGTGACAAAACTAAGAAGACGAACCTGACATGAAGGTCTCACGACACTCTCAAACATGACGAGGCGTAGACCCAGACTTGACAAGCAAAACGAGACGAGACGTTGACAGAATGTAGACCAATACACCTGCGTCTTACCGTCGTCAGTGCCGGGCTTAAAAGGGCGAAGCACTAACGACGGTAATGACAATCAGCTGACCGGCTGTTGACAGGCGGAAGCCCCACCGAGCACTTTCACAATAAGAGCCCGGCGAGGCCAGAATACAGCCCGCAGCAGTCAAGGCCGGCAGCGAGAATAACTTAGCCCAAGCGCGATCAGAACCGGCGCTCGGGTCATAACAATCTGATTTCAATATTTCTATGATCCACTTCAACAGCAGAAGTCTCTATGCCAACTTTAATAACATTAAAGATTATTTACATCAATTTAAAGAGCCATTCAATATTGTGGCAATATCAGAGACATGGCTCAGTGAAGAGAAAGGAGTGGATTTTACCATGGATGGCTATGAATTAAATTATATAAATAGAAAAGTGAAAAAAGGAGGAGTAGTTGCAATTTACGTTGACAAGAGCTTGAAATACAAGGTTGTTGAAAATCTGACAGTAACTGTGGTTGATTTATTTGAATGTATTACAATAGAAATCTGTCTGGACAATGTGAAGAATATAGTAGTGAGCTGTGTATATAGAACACCTGGATCAAACATTGACTTATTTAAGGACTGGATGGAAAAAATGTATGCAAAACTAACTCATAAAGTTATGTTCATCTGTGGGGATTTCAATATAGATCTGATGAACTCAAAACAACATAGTTTGACAGAAGAATTTATCAACACAATGTACAGTATGGGCTTACATCCAACAATTACCGGACCTAGCAGAATCACGTCACACAGTGCCACACTAATAGATAACATATTCACAAACATTATGGAAAATAATATCAGGAGTGGGCTTTTATTGAATGATATCAGTGACCACCTGCCGATTTTTGTTGTCTATCAATGTGATTATAGGAAGAAAAAGCATACCAAAAATATTAAATATAAAAGAATAAGAACCGAAGAATCAATGTATTTACTGACAAAGGAATTATTAATACAAGATTGGAAGATAGTTTATGATGAAAATGACATAAATAAAGCATATGATAATTTTTTACAAATATTTCAATTAATATTTGTAAAAAAAAATTATCATATTATTATTATTCATTATTTCAATTACCCCCTCATGGATCGTCACCTTATCGTGGTGGGGGGGTTTGCGTGCCCCAGTGATCCCAGGAGCTATGTTGTCCGGGGTAATTTGCCTCTGATAGGGTCTCCCAAGACAAACTGGTCCTGGGTGAAGGACCAGACGAAGAACGATCCAACAGACTCTCATGATAAATTGTATATCAAGGATTCAGTGTACCCCGCCCGGTATGGGGTTACCGGGGCCCCACCCTGGAGCCAGGCCTGGGGGAGGGGCTCGAAGGCTAGCGTCTGGTGGCCGGGTTTCCACCCATGGGACCCGGCCGGGCTCAGCCCGAAGGAGTTACATGGGTCCGCCCTCCAGTAGGTTCACCACCTGCAGGAGGGATCATGGAGGTCCGGTGCTATGTGGATTAGGTGGCAGTCAAAGGCGGAGACCTTGGCGGACTGATCCCAAGCTTTCTAAACTGGCTTTTGGTACGTGGAATGTCACCTCTCTGGTGGGGAAGGAGCCTGAGCTGGTGTACGAGATTGAGCGATACCGGCTAGATATAGTCGGCCTCACCTCAACACACAGCTCCGGTTCCGGAACCAGTCTCCTGGAGAGGGGCTGGAGCTTGGCCTTTTCTGGAGTTGCCCCGGGCGAGAGGCGACGAGCAGGGGTAGGTATTCTTGTATCGCCCCACCTTGCTGCCTCTATATTGGAGTTTTCCCCGGTGGACGAAAGGGTTGCTTCCCTGCGCCTTCGGGTTGGGAAACGGGTCCTGACCATCATTTGTGCCTATGCACCAAATGATGTTTCAGAGTACCCACCCTTTTTGGAGTCTGTGACTGGGGTGCTGGAGGGTGCTCCTCCTGGAGACTCCATTGTCCTACTGGGGGACTTCAATGCGCACGTGGGCAACGACAGTGAAACCTGGAGGGGGGTGATTGGGAGGAACGGCCTGCCCGATCTGAACCCGAGTGGTGTTCAGTTATTGGACTTCTGTGCTAACCACAGTCTGTCTATAACGAACACCATGTTCAAGCATAAGGGTGTCCATATGTGCACCTGGCACCAGGACACCCTAGGCCGCAGGTCGATGATCGATTTTGTTATCGTATCATCAGACCTGCGACCGTATGTCTTGGACACCCGAGTAAAGAGAGGTGCAGAGCTGTCAACTGATCACCACCTGGTGGTGAGTTGGATCCGATGGCAGGGGAGGAAGCCATTCAGACCTGGTAGACCCAAACGTATAGTGAGGGTGTGCTGGGAGCGTCTGGCTGAGGCCCCTGTCCGGGAGGTCTTCAACTCCCACCTCCGGAAGAACTTCAACCACATTCCGAGGGAGTCTGGAGACATGGAGTCTGAATGGGCCATGTTCTCCACCTCTGTTGTTGAAGCGGCAGCCCAGAGCTGCGGCCGCAAGGTGGTCGGTGCATCTCGTGGTGGCAACCCCCGAACCAAGTGGTGGACACCAGTGGTGAGGGGGGCCATTAAGCTGAAGAAGGAGTCCTATCAAGCTTGGTTGGCTTGTGGGACTCCCGAAGCAGCTGAGGTGTACCGGCAGGCCAAGCGGAGTGCAGCTCGGGTGGTTGCTGAAGCAAAAACCCGGGTATGGGAGGAGTTCGGTGAGGCCATGGAACAAGACTTTCGGTCGGCTTCAAAGAGATTCTGGCAAACTGTTCGGCGGCTCAGGAGGGGAAAGCAGCTCCCCGTCCACACTGTGTATGGTGCGGATGGGACACTGTTGACTTCAACTGGGGATATCGTCGGGCGGTGGAAGGAATACTTCGAGGATCTCCTCAATCCCACTGATACGCCTTCCACAGAGGAAGCAGGGTTTGGGGACGAGGGGGATGACTCGCCTATCACAGGGGCTGAGGTCGCCAAGGTGGTTAAAAATCTCCTTGGTGGCCGGGCCCCGGGGGTGGACGAGATTCGCCCCGAGTACCTCAAGGCCCTGGATTTGTTGGGTTGTCATGGTTGACACGCCTCTGCAACATTGCGTGGAGGTCGGGGGCAGTGCCTTTGGCATGGCAAACCGGGGTGGTGGTTCCTCTCTTCAAAAAAGGGGACCGGAGGGTGTGCTCCAACTTTAGAGGGATCACACTCCTCAGCCTCCCTGGGAAGGTCTATGCCAAGGTACTGGAGAGGAGAGTCCGGCCGTTGGTCGAACCTCGGATTCAGGAGGAGCAATGTGGTTTTCGTCCTGGCCGTGGCACATCGGACCAGCTCTTTACCCTCTCGAGAATTCTTGAGGGTTCGTGGGAGTTTGCCCAACCAGTTTACATGTGTTTTGTGGACTTGGAGAAGGCATTTGACCGCGTCCCTCGTGGATTTTTGTGGGGGGTGCTTCGGGAGTATGGGGTATCGGGCTTGTTGTTACGAGCTATTCGGTCTCTGTACGACCGTTGTGAGAGTTTAGTTCGCATTGCCAACACTCGGTCGGAGTCATTCCCAGTGAGAGTTGGACTCCGCCAGGGCTGCCCTTTGTCACCGGTCCTGTTCATAATTTTTATGGACAGGATTTCTAGGCGCAGCCAGGGAATGGAGGGTGTCATGCTTGGTGACCACAGGATCTCATCTCTGTTGTTTGCAGATGATGTTGTCCTGTTGGCTTCATCCAGCAATGACCTACAGCTCTTGCTGGGACGGTTTGCCGCTGAGTGTGAAGCGGCTGGGATGAGAATCAGCACCTCCAAGTCCGAGTCCATGGTCCTCAGCCGGAAAAAGGTGGATTGTCCTCTCCGGGTTGGGGACAGGCTCCTGCCCCAAGTGGAGGAGTTTAAGTATCTTGGGGTCTTGTTCACGAGTGAGGGGAAAATGGAGCGAGAGATCGACAGACGGATTGGAGCAGCATCTGCAGTGATGCGGACGTTGTACCGGTCTGTTGTGGTGAAGAGGGAGCTTAGTTCTAAGGCAAAGCTGTCGATTTACCAGTCAATCTACGTTCCTACTCTCACCTATGGTCACGAGCTTTGGGTAATGACCGAAAGAACGAGATCGCGGATACAAGCGGCTGAAATGAGCTTTCTCCGTAGGATTGCTGGACTCACCCTCAGAGATAGGGTGAGGAGCTCAGTCATCCGGGAGAGGCTCAGAGTAGAACCGCTGCTCCTCCACATTGAAAGGAGTCAGTTGAGGTGGTATGGGCATCTGATTAGGATGCCTCCTGGACGCCTCCCACTTGAGGTGTTTCAGGCACGTCCCACTGGGAGGAGACCCCGGGGCAGACCCAGGACTCGGTGGAGAGACTATGTCTCCCAGCTAGTCTGGGAACGCCTTGGTATCCCCTCTGAAGAGCTGGAGCAGGTGGCTGGGGAGAGGGAAGTCTGGGCTTCTCTGCTTGAACTGCTGCCTCCGCGACCCGGACCTCCGGAAAAGCGGTAGAAGATGGATGGATGGATGGATATTTCAATTATTGTACAATAAAAACTGTCCTATAAAACAATACAGTGACAGACAACAAAAAAAAAATATTCCTTGGGTCACCAAGGGGTTAATAAATGCATGTAAAAAGAAGAATACATTATATAAACAATTCATTAAATGCAGAACGGTGGAAGCTGAGATCAAATATAAAAGATATAAAAATAAGCTTACTATTATAATGAGGACCTGTAAGAAAGAATATTACAACGGAATATTAGAGGATAACAAAAATAACTTAAGAGGAATATGGCAAGTACTCAATGGGATTATTAGTAATCGACCTTACGAGCTTTGCTGAGTGAGTACTGATCGTCACTTCCTTGTGGTAACGTATCGTCACTTCCTGTTTTGCTGTCTGCCTGTGTGGTTTGCTCTCCAGCTCTCGAGCCACTAGCTATGGCTACTAGCTCTCTTTCCTCTCCTCCTCTGTTGTGCTCTCTCTGTCAGATGTTTAGCTACACCTCTGCCTCTTTTAGTGATAACGGTAAATGTAATAAATGTTGTCTTTTTGAGGCGTTCGAGGCGAGGTTGTCTGATTTGGAATCCCGGCTCCGCTGCATTGAAACACTGTCTGCGCCAGTTAATCTCGACGGACGCCCATTAGCTGCAGCGGAGCTAGCTAGCTTAGGTCCCCCTGTCACCGGTTCCCCGGCTCTCCTCTGCAGCGAGGAGACTGGGTGGGTGACGGTGAGAAGGAAGCCTAGTCGCAAAGCCCCGGTTCACCACCAACCTGTTCACGTTTCTAATCGTTTTTCCCCGCTCAGCGACACACCCGCTGAGGAAAAAACTCTGATCATTGGCGACTCTGTAGTCAGAAACGTGAACCTAGAGACTCCATCGGCCATAGTCACATGCATTCCTGGGGCCAGAGCAGGCGACATCGAGTCAAATTTGAAAATGCTGGCTAAAAGTAACTGTACATATTCCACAATTGTTATTCACGCCGGCATTAATGACATCCGTCTCCGGCAGTCGGAAGTCACGAAACTTAATATAGAATCGGTGTGTGAGTTTGCCAAAACGATGTCTGCCACTGTAGTATTCTCTGGGCCCCTCCCCAATCTGACCAGTGATGACATGTTTAGTCGCTCGTCATCCTTGAACCGCTGGCTGTCTGTGTGGTGTCCTAAAAATGACGTGGGCTACATTGACAATTGGAGCTCTTTTTGGGGAAAACCTGGTCTTATGAGACGAGACAGCATTCATCCCACTTTGGATGGTGCTTCTCATTTATCTAACAATCTGGCATCTTTTTTATCCAAATTTCCAAAACCATGACTACTCAGAGTTGGGACCAGGAAGCAGAGTCGCAGTCTTACACGCCTCTCTGCAGCTCCTCTTCATCCGCCACCCCTCAGCTTAGCCCCTGTCTTCCCCATCAGAGAATCGTTGTCTGCTCCCTCCAAAGTGAATAAAAATATAATGTATAAGCATCCCAAAGTGATAAAGCAAAATATTGGTAAAACTCAAATTAAACATAAAGCCTCTAAACTGAATGATTTGGCCTCTGTTCCTCCTCATAATTTAAAAATTAAATGTGGTTTATTAAATATTAGGTCTCTAACTCCCAAGTCTCTGTTAGTCCATGATCTGTTAATTGATCATCAGATTGATTTAATTTCCCTTACAGAGACTTGGTTAGGACAAGAGGATTATGTTGGTTTAAATGAATCAACTCCCTCTGGTTATTTAAACTGTCAAAATCCCAGAAGTTCTGGTCGTGGAGGAGGAGTAGCAACAATTTACCATTCCAAATTACTAGTTAATGTAAAGCAAAAAACATGTTATAATTCCTTTGAGGGCCTGGTCCTCAGTATTGGGCACTTTAGCAATTCCAGGTTAAACCCAATTTTATTTGCCATAGTTTATCGTCCCCCATCAACCTATTCAGAATTTTTATCCGAATTTCCTGATTTCTTAGCTGATTTAGTGCTGAAATCTGATAGAATAATTATAGTAGGGGACTTTAATATACATGTGGATGTAGATAGTGACTGCCTTAATGTGGCTTTTAATTCAATATTAGACTCGATTGGGTTTTCTCAGAAAGTAGGAAATTCTACTCATTACCTCCACCATACATTGGACCTTGTTCTGACATATGGCATAGAAATAGAAAATCTTGTAGTGTCTCCTCATAACCCTGTACTGTCAGACCATTGTCTGTTAACCTTTGATTTTACTATTTCTGACTATTTGGCTCCTAAAGAAAAATATTATCACAGTAGATGCCTCTCAGATGATGCTGTTTCCAAATTTATGCAGATTGTTTCCTCTATGCCATGTGTCAACACAACGGAAATAAGCTATAGACAGCTTGCTCCTTCTGTAATTGATAACATGGTGGATAGTGTTTCAGCTTCTCTGCATCAGGCTCTAGACTTGGTGGCCCCCTTAAAAAAGAAAAAGTCTAATCAGAGATTTTTAACTCCTTGGTTCAACACAGGAACTCGTAGCTTAAAACAGAAGACTCGTCAATTAGAAAGAAAATGGCGCTCTACTAATTTAGATGAAATCTATTTAGCTTGGAGAAATCATCTTTTAATTTATAAAAAATCTCTTAGAAAAGCTAGAACGAGTTATTACTCTGCATTAATAGAAGAGAACAAGAATAATCCCAGGTTTCTTTTCAGTACTGTAGCCAGGTTGACAAAGAGTCAGGACTCTGTCAATCCTAGCATCCCCTTAGAGCTTACTAGTCAGGACTTTATGAACTTTTTCAATAATAAAATTTCATCCATCAGAGATAAAATCAATCAGATTCTTCCCACAGTTAACTTAAATACTGTAACTACTACAACTCCTTCTATTGATGTCTGTCTTGATGAGTTTACTCCAATCGACCTTTGTGAGTTAGACAAAATAGTTTACTCATCCAAACCTTCAACTTGTCTTTTAGACCCTATTCCTACCAGGTTATTTAAAGAAGTCTTCCCACTTATTGGTAGCTTTATTCTTCATATAATCAATTCTTCATTAACTTTAGGCCATGTACCGCAGGCTTTTAAAACGGCTGTAATTAAACCCTTACTCAAAAAGCCAACGCTAGATCCAGGAGCTTTAGCTAACTATAGACCAATCTCTAATCTCCCTTTCATTTCAAAAATCTTAGAAAGAGTTGTTGCTACGCAATTATTTGACCACCTGCAGGGAAATGGTTTATTTGAGGAGTTTCAATCTGGGTTTAGAATCCATCATAGCACTGAAACAGCCTTAGCGAAGGTCACTAACGACCTCATTGCATCTGATAATGGACTAGTTTCTGTACTTGTCCTTTTAGATCTTAGTGCAGCTTTTGATACTATTGATCATAATATTCTACTTGATAGATTAGAACACTATGTTGGACTTAATGGAACTTCGTTGCAGTGGTTTAGATCTTATTTATCTGATAGGTTCCAGTTTGTTCATGTAAATGATGAGTTTTCTCTCAGCTCAAAGCTTAGTCATGGAGTTCCACAGGGATCTGTGCTTGGCCCTACTCTTTTTAGTTTATATATGCTTCCGTTAGGCAACATTATTAGAAAGCACTGTATACATTTTCACTGTTATGCAGATGACACACAATTATACCTGTCAATGAAGCCAGATGATACTAATCAATTAGCCAAGTTAGAAGCCTGTCTTAAGGAAATCAAAGTTTGGATGACTTGTAATTTCCTGCTATTAAATTCAGATAAGACTGAAGTCATTCTTGTTGGTCCAAAAAACCTTAGAAATTCCTTTCCAAATCAAACTTTCAGTTTGGATGCAGTTACTCTTTCTCTTAATAGCTCTGTGAGGAACCTTGGAGTTATTTTTGATCAGGATTTGTCCTTCAATTCACATATTAAATTTGTTTCTAAGACTGCCTTCTATCATTTGCGTAATATTGCCAAGATTAGGAGCATCTTGTCTCAGAGTGATGCTGAGAAGCTAATCCACGCTTTTGTTAGCTCGAGATTAGATTATTGTAATTCTTTATTATCAGGCTGTCCTAAAACATCTTTAAAAAGTCTTCAGCTGATCCAAAATGCTGCAGCAAGAGTTTTAACAGGTACTAGAAAGAGAGATCATATCTCTCCGGTTCTGGCCTCCCTTCATTGGCTTCCCATAGAGTTTAGAATTAAGTTTAAAATCCTTCTTCTTACTTACAAAGCTCTAAACAATCAGGCTCCTTTTTATTTAAAAGATCTGATACTACCGTATCATCCTAACAGAGCACTACGCTCCCAAAATGCAGGTTTACTTGTAATACCTAGAATCTCCAAAAGTACAATGGGAGGCAGAGCCTTCAGTTATCAAGCTCCTCTCCTGTGGAATCAGCTGCCAATCTGGATTCGGGAGTCAGACTCGATCTCTGTTTTTAAGAATAGGGCTAAAACCTACCTTTTTGATATAGCCTACAATTAGGGAGGGATCATGTGTTTCTGAACCCTCCCTTAGTTATGCTGCTAATAGGTTTAGTCAGCCGGGGGACCTCCAGTAATGCACTGGGCCTCACTCCTTTCCTCACTCTCTATGAAATATTTTTTTTTTGCTGGTCATTAACATTTGTTTGTTCTCTCCCATAGATTGAGTCCCCATCGTGCTGTTTGCTCTCTACATGTCTGTTCTTTTCTTCTTCTCTGTCCCCTCACCCCCCAGCCAGTCGCAGCAGATGACTGCCCCTCCCTGAGCCTGGTTCTGCTGGAGGTTTCTTCCTGTTAAAAGGGAGTTTTTCCTCTCCACCGTCGCCAAGTGCTTGCTCACAGGGGATCGCCTGATTGCTGGGGTCTTTCTGCAACTGTGGGGGTCCTCCCTACAGTTGATAGTGCTATGAGATGATTGTTGTTGTGAAATGGCGCTATATAAATAAAGTTGAATTGAATTGAATTGAACCTAAGAATGCTAATTATCCAGAATATTTTATTGAAAATGGCAATTTGATAAATAATATGGAGGATGTGGTCGGTGGTTTCAATAAATTTTTTGTAAACGTTGGTCCTGAATTAGCAAAATCAATAGTGGCAACAGAAACAAACAACAGTGGTTCTGTAAATGAAATAGAAGATAGAAATCCAAACACAATCTTTTTGGGTGCAGTTACTGAAAAGGAAATTATCGAGACTGTGAGTAAATTTAAGAACAAAAAATCAACAGACTGGAATGAAATTGACATGACAATAGTGAAAAAAGTAATTGAAGGAATTGTTAAGCCACTCACCCACATGTGTAACCTGTCATTTCAAACTGGTACATTTCCAGACAAAATGAAAATAGCAAAAGTAATACCTCTATACAAAACAGGAGACAGTCATCGCTTCACAAATTACAGGCCAGTCTCTTTACTGTCACAATTCTCCAAAATACTTGAAAAAATCTTCACTAAGAGACTGGATGATTTCATTGAAAAACACAACCTCCTTACAGATAGCCAGTATGGTTTTAGAGCAGATAAATCTACATCTTTGGCACTGATCAAACTTATAGAAGAAATTACTAGTTGTATAGATAAAAAAAAAGTTTGCTGTAGGAGTATTTATAGATTTAAAGAAAGCTTTTGACACCATTGACCACAGAATACTACTAAGGAAACTGGAAAGGTATGGGATAAGAGGGGTAGGACTGAATTGGGTGGAAAGTTATTTAAGTAACAGACAACAATTTGTACAAATTGGTGAGCACAAATCACCCTTCATGGACATCACTTGTGGTGTGCCCCAGGGGTCAGTTTTGGGACCCAAACTCTTTATTTTGTATATAAATGACATATGCCAAGTATCAAAAATTCTGAAATTTATTTTGTTTGCGGATGACACAAATATCCTTTGCACTGGTGAGAATTTGCAGCAGGTTTTAGAGGTGGTCACAACTGAAATGCAAAAGTTAACGCAGTGGTTCAACAAAAATAAATTATCTCTAAATCTAAAAAAAACAAAGATTATGTTGTTTGGAAATTATAAAATAAATCATGAAATAATGGTAACGATAGATGATACCAGAATAGAAACAGTACAGGAAAATAAGTTTCTGGGGGTGACGCTAGACAATAAAATCTGCTGGAAACCTCACATCAGTCACATCTGGGCCAAGTTAGCAAAATGTATAGGCATACTGGGGAAGACAAGACACATCTTGGACTATAAATCATTGGTCTTATTGTACAATTCACTGTTTTTACCTTATCTTAACTATTGTGTAGAAGACTGGGGAAACACCTACAAGACCAACCTACAGTCAATATGCACATTACAAAAAAGAGCTATAACAGGGGTCGGGAACCTTTTTGGCTGAGAGAGCCATGAACACCACATATTTTTAGATGCAATTCCGTGAGAGCCATACAATATGTTTAAAACTAAAAATACAAGTAAATGTGTGCATTTTATGTAATTTCAACACTTTTAAAGTACAATAAGTCTCTGAATTCTTTTTAATAACATTGTTATGCTGTTGCTAATCAATGATGAGTATTTCTTACCATTAATGCGACTTCTGGTGCTGCATGGTTTTGCTGATGGCTTTGTAGTCTGGTTGATACGTGGTGAGGTTAAGCTTCATGCAGGCGTTGAGACTTCCATCCGTTAAACGTGATCGTAGGTTGGTCTTAATGTTCTTTAGATGTGAGAAAGACTGCTCACATGCATACGTAGAGCCAAACATTGTCAGTACAGCAATACTCACACGCTGCAGTGTGTGGTATGTGACGGGAAGCGCATTCCAAGTTTTGACAATCAGCTGGTCTGCGGGTTGAAGTTTTTTCATTTCTGCCCACTTGTGTTGGCTCGCCAACTCTGCTTGCTGTCGTGCAAGTCTTTCCAAATCTTTATTCAGTGACTTGAACTTATTCACCCACATGTCTGAGGCCTTCAGGTCAGCAGCTTGTAGCTCAAAATCTCTGACGGAGACACCGGGGATGTAACTTAGGTCAGCGCTGTCCACTGCACACTCATGTGGATGGGTGATGAACTTAAAAAGACGAGTGCGCTCGCGAAATTCTCCAAAGCGCGCTTTGAATGACTGCAGGAGATTAGATGTGAAGCCTGTTAGCTGCTGAAGATCAAGATATTGAGCAGGGTCACTTGCTGTGCATGCATCTTTAAACTCTCCCAGTTTTTCAAAGTGTAGTAAACGACCTGTTTCAATGTCGGCGATGAAGAGTTCTAGCTTGTTTTCAAATGCAAACACTGCTTGTTGCAGGGATAAGATTGTATTTCCAATGCCTTGCATTTTCACATTGAGCTGGTTTAGATGTTCAGTCATCTCCACGAGATAGTAGAACTTCAGGAGCCACTCAGTGTCAGCTAACTTGGGATGCTCGACATTTTTCATTTTAAGAAAAGTCCGGATTTCGCTCAGACAAGCCGCAAAACGGCTGAGCACCTTCCCCCTTGACAACCAACGCACATTGCTGTGCAGAAGCAGACCAGGATAATTATTCCCAACTTCATCCAGCAGTGTTTGAAACTGGCGATCATTTAAAGCTCGGGCAACAATAAAGTTGACCACCCGAACGACCAGCGACATCACCTCACCAAGCTGCTCGCCACACATCTGAGCACAAAGCGCCTCCTGATGTAGGATGCAGTGAAAACTTAGGATGCGTCTCTTTTCATGTTCACGAAGAAGCGCTACGAATCCTCTGTTTTTCCCCACCATGCACGGAGCACCATCAGTGCACACCGAAACAAGTTTATCCATCGGTAGATTTTTTTCTTTAGCGAACTCAGTGAAGGACTTGAATAAATCCTCCCCTCTTGTTGTCCCTTTCATAGGCAAAACAGCAAGACTTTCCTCATGTAGTGTGTCACCGACAACATACCTTGCAATCACGCTGAACTGGGATAAATTGCTTATGTCTGTTGACTCATCCAAAGCGAGAGAAAAAAACAGTGCTGCATTTATGTCCTTCACTTGCGTTGCCTCAATTTGATTTGACATCATGATGGTACGATCGTGAACAGTTCTTGCTGACAGAGGCATGTCTTTTATCCGTTTAATTATCTTGTCTTTATCCGAAAAGTCGTCAAAAAGTCCATTGCCAACATCAAGCATGAATGCTTTGGCATACTCCCCATCTGTAAATGGCTTTCCATTTCTCACAATTGCTAAAGCGCCAGCAAAGCTAGCCGAATTCCATTCACCTTGTTGGGTCCAAACACGGAGTTGCTGCTAACTAGCTTGCACTCTTGATAGTAGCTCTTGACATGCTTTCTTCCTGCTGTCCCCTGCAGGATATTTCGATGCAAATGTAGTATGGCATGTGTCGAAGTGCCGCTTTATATGTCTATATGACCATTTCATAGATGCAATTTTATCATTGCATATTAGACACACTGCAGAACCTGCTCTCTCCACAAAGGCAAATTCCTCTGTCCATTCCTGCTGAAAAGTACGATACTCCTTGTCTCTTTTTCTTTTAGCCATCTTCTCAAAAGGGTTTCTAAAATTAGTTAGCTGACAACGTGATTAAAATGAGGGAAGTTTACTCACGACAAGCCATTGTGCGGACCCTTTTGCACATGCGCACATCGGCCGCTATTTTCGACAGCAAAATACGGCAACCCCACTTGAACTTGAACCTTATAATTAAAGATTTGTCTGCGAGCCAGATACAGCCATCAAAAGAGCCACATCTGGCTCGCGAGCCATAGGTTCCCGACCCCTGAGCTATAAGGATAATAAACAATGTAGGATATAGAGACCATACCAATTCGTTGTTTTTAAAGTCACATGTCATAAAGTTCATCGATTTAGTTAAATTTAAGACAGCACAAGTAATGTACAGGGGTACATTACTTGGGGTACTTGTGGGCTGCACGGTGGCGCAGTGGTTTAGCACTGTGGCAGCACAGTTTTACCCTTGGCCGGGGGATCGCGGGGATCATGAGATCGTGGGTTCGATTCCAGCCCCCGACCAACAGTGAGCTGTGTGGAGTTTGCATGTTCTCCCCGTGTTGCGTGGGTTTACTCCGGGATTTCTCCGGTTTCCTCCCGCATACCAAAAAAAAAAAACATGTAGGTTTAGGGCGCTCGTGCACGCAGCGACCAGCAGCCGGTGGCTTGTTACCAGACTGCAAACCAAATCTACCTACGGGTACAAATAAGTAACAAAAAAAAAAAAAAAAAAAAAAAAATAATAATCAACCCCCCTCACTTCCGGTTATGGCTGCCACGTAGGACGGACGTGTCTCGCTCTGCTCTGCTCCTGGAAAAAAAAAAAATCGGCAAATAACTCTCATTTGGGACAGAACGTATCCCAGCATTTGGGCGAAGATATGTCGGCGAAGCCTAAGGCTGGAAAACCAGGAAAAGGAAAAAGCGAGCCGCCGAAACAGTCCAAATTAACGGACTTTCAGGTCTGTGACGCAGTAAACAAAACTCCATATATGGCGGAGGAGGCTGGCAACGCTGCGATATCTGCGGGGAATGGCGCAGATGCGCTGATGGCTGCCATGAGTTCAATGAGAGCGGACTTTTCCTCTAGATTTGATGGGATTATGACAGCGTTGGAAGGAATAAGAAAGGAATTGGGTGACTGTGTAGAACGAACGGCGCAGATGGAGCTCCGTCTCGCTAGTGCTGAAGATGACGTCACCCGTCTTCAATTAAAGGTGCGCACTTTGGAAAAAAAAAATAAATCTCTGGAAGATAATATTTTGGATTTGGAATCTCGGTCGAGACAGAATAATTTGAGGCTGGTGGGTCTTCCAGAGGAATCAGAAGGTCGGGACGTATGTTCCTTTCTGGAAAAGTGGATTCCGGAGGTGCTGGGCAGCGAGGAGTTGCAATCAGCAGTGGTTCTGGAAAAAGCACATCGTATTGGCCCACGGAGAGATAAGGGACCGCCGAGGACCTTAATTATGAAGTTTCTTAGCAACAGAGACAGGATGAAGATCTTCAACGCTGCACGAGCTAAAAAAGGAGAGATTAAACACCAGGACCAGCAGGTGCGGTTCTACCCAGATTTGGCCACAGGAATCCAGCAATTGAGGAAGCAGTTTGATCCCGTACGTAAGGAGCTGCGCAACCTTGGGATTCGTCATGGTGTAATCTATCCTGCGAGACTGCTGACCACGTATGAGGGCAGAACCCACATCTTCAAGACCCCAGAGGAGGCGCAGGAGTTCATCAAGAAGATCAAAGAAGAAGAAGAGACTGGTGGGAGCTAAGCATGAACAAAATATAAGGTAGAATAATTAAGCATTTGCACAGGCATCTGACTGACTTGAAGTAAATAGTAAGTTTACAAAATATAGATTGTATTATATATTAAAAAAACAAAACAAAAACAAAAAAAAACAAAAACAAAAAAAACTATGATGTACAAAGTTGTTAAAAATTTTGGAGTTAAGTTGGAAAACTACAGAGGAGAGTTAATGTTACGTCATTAAAAGCAGTAGAGTTAGGGTGATTGGGAGGATGAAGAAGGAGTGGCTTAGGCTGTTCCCCGTGGGTGTGGAACGGTCGATGGCTATATCGGGAGACAGAATTTTTCTTTTGATTTTGGGGGGTTTGCCACAAGTGTGGGAAGGGGAAATTTGTTTGTGTGTAGTTTGTAGGATGAATGTTCAACCACTCATGTTTTTGCTTCTCTGTATGAGCATGTTTACACTGCAAGGTAATCCCAAACTCTCTATTGATCATGGACCAAAGTGTTAATCTTAATTTAACTTCATGGAATTGCAGAGGTCTACAAAATTTAAAAAAACTTAAACAAGTTATGAATAAAATAAAGGACATGGGTTCAAGAATTGTGTTTTTACAAGAAACTCATCTGATAGAGGAGGATGTTAAAAGAATTAGGAGTAGATGGCAGGGAAGTGTATTCACCTCTTCATTTTCATCCCGAGCCAGGGGAGTTATGACTCTCATACATAAATCAGTTCCTTTTCAAGTGAAAAATGTAATTGGAGACAAATTTGGAAGATATGTAATCATTCAAGGTTCTTTGCTATTAGAAAATATAAATCTTGTGAACTTATATGGTCCCAATATAGATGATCAGAAGTTCTTTGCTAATTTATTTCTCATCTTATCATCACTTACAGGGCAACATATAATAGCAGGGGATTTTAATTGTACATTGAATCCAGGTGTGGATAGATCAACAGGACTGGATTGTACGCACATTGGATGTAGGATGACTATTAATCATTTTATGAAAGAATTGAGATTGTTAGATATATGGAGAGAAATGAAACCACAAGTTAAAGCCTATTCTTGTTATTCCAGTACCTACAAGACATTCTCACGTATTGATTATTTTTTGATTTCCACAGAATTAAGGTCCAAGATTCAAAACTGCTTTTATGATAACATTGTGATCTCTGATCATGCACCCTGTTGTCTAATATATGTAGATAAAAAATTGACAAAGGAATCAGGTAGATGGCAATTTCAGCATAAATGGCTTCAGGATGAGGAATTTGTCAAGTATATAGAAAAACAGATAGACGAGTTCTTTGACATCAATACTACACAAACATCAGCATGTGTAAAGTGGGAGGCTTTCAAAGCTTTTATTAGGGGACATATTATTAGTTATACAGGATCAAAATCTAAGAAGACTCGAGAGGAGAGAGCTAAATTGGAACATAAAATAAAAAGTCTTCAGGAAAAAGTGTATGCAGGAAGTGACCCAAGGTTGGAGAATGAATTACTGATTTTGAGAGCTGAATACGACAAAAAATCAGCGAATAGAGCTGCCTCGAGTCTTCTAAGATTGAAACAATCTTTTTATGAACAAGGTGAAAAATCAGGAAAATTATTAGCATGGCAGATTAAACAATTGGAAATTAAAACACCAATTACCAGTATTATAAGTAAGGGACAGGTAGTTATAGATCCTTTAGAAATTAATAGAGCCTTTAGAGATTACTATGAAAAATTATATGATACCAAAAATGAACCTGATTTAACAAAACTAAATGGGTTTTTGAACGAACTATCTATACCGTGTATACCAAATGAAAACAGGGAGATATTGGAGTCTAAAATTAGTCAAGAAGAAGTTGGGCTAGCCATTGATAATATGAAATCAGGAAAAAGTGCAGGACCAGATGGTCTTCCAGTTGACCTTTATAAAAAATTTAAGAATAAATTAATAAAACCTTTTTTGGAAATGGTTTTAGAAGCATTTCAAAATAATAATTTACCATCATACATAAATAATGCCTTAATTATACTGCTGCCAAAACCAGGTAAGCCCTCTAATAAATGTGAAAATATGAGACCAATAAGCCTATTAAACGCCGACCTTAAGATAATCTGTAAAATTTTAGCAAGACGAATACAAGAAATTTTACCAAATATTATTAATCGAGATCAGAATGGCTTTATAAAGGGTAGACAAGGCTTCCATAATGTAAGAAGACTATTTAATATTATTTATTTTAATAAAGAAGCACCGGATACAGCTCTCCTATCATTGGACGCCGAAAAGGCCTTTGATAGAGTTGAATGGCCCTTTCTTTTTGAAGTCCTACAAAGGTTTGGACTTGGAAATAATTTCATAAAATGGGTTCAAATAATATACAATAATGCTACAGCAGAAATCCTAACAAATAACAATATTTCAAAACCAATAAAAATCAATAGAGGATGTCGACAAGGCTGTCCACTTTCACCTTTACTGTTTACTATGGCAATTGAACCTTTAGCGATAGCGATACGTTTACATTCACAAATATATGGAATTAAAGTTGGACCAACAGAACATAAAATCTCCCTGTACGCCGATGATATAATTTTGTTTATGTCGAATCTAAAAAAATCAATTCCAACCTTGTTGAATTTAATAAAGAATTTTGGGGAAATATCAGGATATAAAATAAATAAAACTAAATCTTCAATATTAATGCTAAATGAGACCCAGAGAAATTACCCAGCCCCTGAGGCAAATCAATTCAATGTTGTAAATCAGTTTAAATATTTAGGAATCCAAATTATGCCTAAGCTAGAATCAGTCGCCAGCGTCAACTATGAAGCCTTAATGTCAGATATCAATGAGTTAACTCAGAGATGGATGTCACTACCAATGTCGATGATCGGGAGAATCAATATACTTAAAAGTAATATTTTACCTAAAATACTTTATTTATTTCAATACATTCCCTTATCACCACCTTTAGATCTATTCTCAAGAATAAAAAAAAAGTTAGTGGAATTTATATGGAACAACAGGAGGGCTAGATTACGTCTGTCTTTATTATATTTACCATTTGATCGTGGAGGTCTGAAATGTCCAAATTTTATGTTGTATTATTGGTCGGCACAACTGAGGTCTATGACATATTATTTTTCATCAAATGATCTCCCTCACTGGACTGAAATGGAATCATACAATTTACCTTTACCTCTTCCCATATTCATATACTCAGATTCGGCAAAAAAATTACAAAAACAAGTTAAAAATCCATTTGTAAAGCATATGATCAAAATATGGTGTGAAGCTAAAAACTATTTAAAAGAACCACAGTTATTGTCACAATTTAGTCCAATATGGGGTAATCAATATTTTAAACCAGGGAGAGCGGACGCTGTATTTAAAGTATGGAATTTAAAAGGGATACAAAAGATTCAGGATTTATATTTGCCATGTGCAGACAACATAATGTCTTTTGAAGAGCTGAGGATCAAATTTAATCTCAATAGAACACATTTTTTTAAATACCTTCAACTTAGAAACTTTATTCGATCAAATCAAAATAAAGCTCTCACTCGACCTATTTATTCATCCTTGGAAAAAATGATGATGAAAGATAGTAAAAGAAAGGGTATTATTTCAGAGTTTTATAACTCATTGACACTATCTTCAAGTGAAAATTCACTGAAAAGATTAAACTACTGGAAAGAAGATCTGCAAATTGAAATTTCGGAGGAACAATGGGAATTGGCTTGTACAGAAGCTCAAACCAAATCAATAAATGCACGCCTTAAATTGATACATTTCAAATGGTTAATGCGGATGTATGTTACACCGGAGGAGTTAAATAGATATAACAAAAATATACCAGATACATGCACAAAATGCATGGAAAGTAAAGGAACCCTATTTCATTGTTTATGGGAATGTAGATTAATAAGAATATTTTGGGAAGAGGTGAGGGTAACAATTGAAAAAATAATCTCAAAACAAATCATACTGAATCCTAAACTGTTTTTGTTGGGTCTGTACCCAGAAAAGCATAATTTTAATAAAAGTGAAAGAACATTCATAGACCTCAGTTTGCTTAATGCCAAAAAATGTATTGCACTATTATGGAAAAAGACTCATAGACCAGATGTGACTCAGTGGTTAAGACAGATGTTAACAAACCTTCCATTAGAAAGAATAACATATATACTGAAATCAAAGGAAATTGTGTTTGAGAATATATGGAGACCTTTTATTGATTATGTAAAAAATTTAAACATAACTCTTGAAGAAGAAGGTGAATGATGTGTGTGGACCTTGTAAATTCCAAACTGGTGAACATAATATGTATACTTATGTATTGGATTGTCTAGACTAAACAGAGGAGCATTGTTGAAGACTTGATTTTGTTGGTGGTTGTTGGTGTTTTTAGTGCATTTTTTTTTTTTTTGTAGTACTTTAGCGTTAGTGTTTGATTGTTTGTATCATGTTTGTTAAAAAAAAAAAAAAGGTTCAATAAAGATATTGTGGAAAAAAAAAAATAATCAACCCCCGACTAATATACAAAAAATATTTAAAAAAAGAGACAATGATCATTATTTGAGAGGAGACTTAAACTTTACAAAACCCAAGATACGAACAACCAAGAAAAGTATGTGCATATCTGTCTGTGGGGTGGATTTGTGGAACAGTCTGGAGCCGGAACTGAAACTATGTACAAACAGAAATCAATTCAAAAAGAGGTATAAACACTGTTTGCTGAAAGGATATATGTTAGAAGGGTAGCATATGTACGATTCATTATGTTCACTCTGAGACATTATGGGACACTATGGAATGGTGGGTGGGACAGCACTGTGTATATCTGTGCTGTTTGAGGCTGGTTTTGATGTATGGACATCAATGTATGTTAGGATGGATGGGTGTTAATGTTGATTTGTAAAAAATATAGTAAATTGTTTACTTGGGGTCTTAAAGGTGGCAATTTGTATATAATTCACATGGGTGTATTTATGGAAAAGAGGAGATGGAATTAATAAGTGTTCACTTCTTCCTTCTCCCTTTCGAACAGTGTATACTGTTACTTTATTGCATTTGTCATTTGTTTGTTTTTGTTATACTTTTTTTGTTTGAAATAAACTATCTATCTATCTATCTATCATGTTTTCAAAACACTTTTGATTGATTGACAACCTAATTATGTGGGGTCACGGGGGGTGGGGTCAGGGTCAGGTCAGGGGGTGTGGCACCTGTCAAAATGAGAAAAGGGGTGTGTACAAGTAGTACCTTTCCTCTCTATCCTCCAGAACCATGACATGCTCAGCCACAGATATTTTCGAAGATCCATTAGGTATGTACAGTGGCATACAATGTTTTACCATTTGCCACTGGTCCGGTTTTAGTATGGTTCCTTTTTCACCTGCAGGACCGCACCAGAGTTTGCCAGTTGATTTGTGCCGAGACCACTTCTTTCAGGAGGTCTCGGTACAGTTGTTTTGGTGCGCACCTGAGTGTGATTACCATGTTTTCACCAGACAAAACAAACTGCACTAACAGAGAAAACAAACTCAAGTTTGACTGAAATGAACTAAAGGTGTGAAAGCACCCTAAATGCAACAGAACCATTAACGAACTGAACAAGTTCAGACAAAGAGACCCAGCATGGACAACTGAACTGGATGCTGACCAATTCAGAAAGCTCCAAACTTGTCTCCCCTTGTCTTTGGAATGCCACTCCTCTGGCAGCTCTGGGGATAGCAGCTCGCCATAGCTGATAAAGGTGTCTAACAGCTGGAAGATGTATGGGTTTTTTATTCTATATGAGTTAAAGTATTTACATTATACATTAAATATGAATCTCCTAATTTTCTGTTATGATTGCTGTGACAGTGAATGAGACATCTTTTGCTTGATATAATCAGAAACAGTCACAACCCGTAACTGATTACCTGGTTTTGCAGCGTTGCAGAGCTCCCTGATGACACAGACTGGCACGTACTCTTGACGCAAGGCACCAACAATTATCACCACATCATACTCATCTGAAAGCAGAACAGGATGAGAATGTAAATACCAAAATGACTGTTTATAAGGTAGTCATACCTGAATTGCAGAATACGTGCAAAAAGACCAACACTGCTAGTGTGTGGCTCTAGTCCATTATAATGTGACTCTATGCAGCTGAAAGGGAAATAGCACCACCCTGTGCCACAAGGTGTAAACAGAACAATCTCTGAATAACCAATGAAAACTTAGCTTTCTAAGATTTGCTTGTCAGCTAAAACTTGCTTTACTATTTGGGGCAGACCTGGTAGTCAGTACTTTAAAAGACAGTTACTTCCAAATATTAGGCTTTGATGAGCCTCGTGCAAATGAAGTACACTGTAACCAGTCAGAATTAATTTTACTGACATTTCCTCTCAGACTGCTATATTGGAAATCCACACACAGTAAGGGAATGTCATGAATATCCTGATTTGTATAAGGTATTTCAATGTCGTCTTTGCATAAATAAATGAAAGCACCAAGGCGCAGCTGCCTCGGTGCCTGTGGCATGGTAGCATGGAAAGCTGTAAAAAAAGTGGCACTCCGACCTCTACTGGCCCGGCCTAGTTATTACAATACCTTTTTGTGTGGCTCCATTGATGGTAAAATGGAGAGTTAAATTTGTGTTAATTTTGAAAACAAAGCCTTATCTCAAAATTCTGGCAAATTAAAAGTCAAGAAAATATGGCGATTCAGTGATACAAGCCTTTAGTCCCACTTGATTTTGACCGGGAATGCTGAAAAGCTGGTGACAGACAGACAGATACAACCACACACAGAAACATTGAGTGATTACCGCATACCTTGGTTGCACTGAGGTATAATTAAGAGCATTCCCTTAGCCACTTTAGTAGATGTCGGGGTTCAGAATTCCACTGAGGAAGTTTAAGGGCGGTGCGGTGGCGCAGTGATTAGCACTGCATCAGCACAGCAACTCACCCTTGGCCATGGGATCCCTAGTTCGACCCCAGCCCCCTGACCAACAGTGATCTATGTGGAGTTTTCATGTTCTCCCCGTGTCTGCGTGGGTTTACTCCGGGAGTTCTCTGGTTTCCTCCCGCAGGCCAAAAACATGCAGGTTAGGTTAATTGGAGACTCTAAAGTGGCCCTAAGTGTTCAGGTTCAGGTTACTTTATTTGTACCCGTAGGTAGATTTGTTTTGCAGTCTGGTGACATCCATATTTACAAGCTACAAATTACATTCAACATAGACACAAACACAGGCACACATGAAATTGACAATAGACATGATAAAAATACTCAAGGCTCCATCAATCAGGGTATAAAAAGGCAAAGAGTTGGGAGAAAAACCAGAGGTAAGAGAGAAGAGTCATATTAAACGTTAAAAACTAGTCAAAGAGGTTAAAAACTCAAAGGTCTAAAACCCAATAAAATATTTAGAACCCAAGTAACATCCTACAAAAATAAGTAAATATAAAATGGAGTTAATAAATAGGTACCTAAATTATGTGCAATATATTGTTACAGCTTGTTCAACTCTTTGACAGCAGCAGGAACAAAGCTGTTTTTGTAGCGCTGGGTTTTACTTTTTGGGACAGCAAACCTCCGTCTTGAGGGAAGAAGCTGAAAGTTGCAGTGCAAAGGGTGGGAGTCATCATTTAAAATGGAGGTAGCCATCCTCTGTACTTGTCTGGTGTACAGGGATGTCAGGCTCAGCTGTGACTCACCAAGGAAACGACTGGACCATCTAACTACCTGATCCAAGGATTTCCTCTGTTTCAGTTTTATCTGACCAAACCATGACACTCGTCGTCGTCGGCCTCCGTCGGTCTATGATGACCATGGAAGAGAATCTTAACCGTCTGCTCTGCTGGAACAGCACCGCCTGTGACTGAACAGGCCGATGCGCACCGGTGTTCTACCTTCCAGCGTTGGGCGTTGGTAGGATTCAAGCCTGGGCAGGAAGATATGGAGGACAAGATGTTACCCATGCAGCATGTCCCCCCTCTCCACGTCACTGATGAATCCAAAGGAACAGCAGGGCTGCTATAGTTTGGCACCAGCGCCGTCGCAGGAGCTGCCAGAACGATGTTGAGCACAACAGAGAACTGCCTTAGTGGCTCTGACTCCGGATTTTTCCTCAGGGTTGACTCCCGAAGCCTTTCCCATGACCGGGTGTGCCGCAAGGCAGCGGAGGTTTGAAATCAGGGTTTACCTTCCCCTAGATGGGCTACCTTCCCAGGTTGACGAGCCACCATCTACCCGAAGCATCTGGTTTTAAGGCGCCAGAGATCCGCCTTCGCCCCTTCTCCTATTACTAAAAGCAGTTCCGCCGGGCTTAGAGACTAAACCACACAGGCGGGCTAGGAGTTGGACTTAGTTGTCAGAGGCTTTTCGAGACGCACGCCATAAGGAGCATTTTATGAGCACTGGGAGCTTAAGCCCAGTACCGCTCCTGGCTATGACAACCTTGGAACCAACCATGACACTAAAGAAAAGGATAAAACAGATTCAATAAAAGCCCGGTAAAACATTATCATTATGGTTCGGTCAATTTGGAAGCGTGCAAATTTTCTCAAGCAATACAAATGTTGCTGACCATTTTTGCACACCCTTTCACAGTTCTCTTCAAAGTTTAAATTACTATTGTGGGCCACATATGTATGACTTTAAGCTTCACATCTCAGAGTAGAACAAAGGACTGGGCATCCTGTGAGATAACAGGAGGATGTGAAAATTTAGTCTTTGGTATGCAAGAGACGGCTTTGGGGGATTTCCTGGTCTGCCAGAGGCTATGAGGAGGATGTGATAGGATTTAAGGAAAGATGCATTGTTACTTGTCATTAAATGCAATGTGACTGTGAGCTTTGAAGTTCCTGGATATTTAAAGGACGAATGTCTGTGTTTGATCTCTCTTTCTGCTTTGCTGATATTGGAAGATGTGAATAAACCTGACTCGTGAGATAAACTCTGCCTCGTCATTTTCACATTTCCACACTGGTGACCCTAAGACGTATCATGGATGAAAGAAATTCCCCCGGGCCAGCCGAGTCAGGAGCTCCCAGCCAAGCGTATGCCGCTACCGTCCAGATACCGGACTTTTGGCAGAACAACCCGTGCTCCTGGTTCCACTTGGTCGAAGCACAGTTTGCCCTCTGGGGAATAACGGTAGATGACACGAAGTTCTACCATGTGATCGCAAAGCTCGACAACCGCACGGCTCGGCATGTGCAGAGCCTATTGGAGCGGCCACCTGCCAACAACAAATACGGCGGGTTGAAGGCTGCGCTTATCCAGCGTTTCACTCTCTCAGTCGAGGAGAGTGCGGAGAGGCTCCTGGCTCTGAACGACTTGGGAGATGGCACGCCCATTGACCTGATGGAGAACATGCTGAGGTTGAGAGGCTCAGACGGCGACGACTTCCTCTTCACCCACATTTTCCTCAGGACCCTACCGTCGGCCACGAGAGCGACCCTGGCCAGTTCGCCGTTGCTGGACCAGCGGGACTTCCGCACGCTGGCCCAGGAGTCGCACCGGATTCTCAACGCCAGCAAGCAGCGCGCGGCCACCGCGGCAGCAACGGAGTTTGGCGCGACGGCCAGAGATGGCGGGGGGGCCAGAGACGGCGGTAGCAGACCCACTGATGACGGCGGTGGCGGGAGCCAAGGATCGCGGAGGAGACACCCTCTGTTTCTACCATCGCCGCTTTGCAGAGAAGGCACGCAAATGTATACCACCGTGCCAGTTCAAGCGCTTGGGAAACACCAAGACCGGGGGTCGGTAGCAGCTGCGGCCCTCGAGGAGGAGAACAAGCTGCTCTACTTGAAGGATGCGCGCTCGGGGAGGCAATTCCTCGTGGACACAGGCTCCCAAGTGAGTTTCATCACGCCTTCCTCCGCTTACCGGCTGGCGGTTCCCAGAGGTCACGTGGCGTCAGCAGCGAATGGCTCGGAGATTAAGACCTTTGGTGAGAGGGCTCTGCTTCTGTCCCTACACGGCCGTACATTTGAGTGGACTTTTTTCATAGCTGCAGTGAATTTCAATATGTTGGGGGCTGATTTTCTGTGCTCACATGGTTTGTTGGTTGATCTTGCTAACAGGCGCCTGGTTAATGCACTTTCTTTTTATTCTATTCCCTGTACAGCCCGAGTGACCCCGCCAACAGCACAAGCCAACGTCGCAACTGCAAGCGGTAAGTTCCACACACTGCTCACTCAGTTCCCAGCACTCACGGTTCCCACATTTTCAGCAGCCGTCGCTAAACACGGAGTGGAACATTTTATTACTACCACCGGACTGCCCGTTTTTGCAAAAGCTCGGCGCTTGGATTCAGCTAAACTGACCATAGCGCGTGAGGAGTTCGCCAACCTGGAAAGGTTGGGCATCATCAGGCGTTCGAACAGCCCACGGGCTTCCCTACTGCACATGGTCCCGAAAGCTGACGGTTCGTGGCGACCTTGCGGAGATTTCCGCAGGTTGAACAACGCCACAGCACACGACCGCTACCCAATCCCGCATATCCAAGATTTTTCCGTTCATTTGGCGGGGGCGCGCGTTTTTTCTAAGATAGACTTGGTCCGCGATTACCACCAAGTCCCAGTGCGCGCTGAGGACATACCCAAAACAGCGGTAATAACTCCGTTCGGTCTATTCGAGTTTTTGCGCATGCCATTTGGGCTTAAAGGCGCTGTGCAGACGTTCCAACGCATGATGGACGCGGTGTTGCGCGATCTCCCCTTCGTATTCGTCTACCTGGACGACATCTTAGTAGCCAGCGCGTCCGAAGACGAACACGAAAACCACCTCACGGCAGTTTTCCGGAGGTTGGGAGAGCACAGTTTAATAATCAACCCAGCGAAGTGTCAGTTCGGAGTGACGCAGAATGATTTTTTGGGGCATCGTGTCTCTCCAGAATGAGTGATTCCGCTGCCTGACAAAGTGCGCGCGGTAGCAAATTTTCCCCAGCCACAAACGGTCAAGGCGTTACAGGAGTTTTTGGGAATGGTGAATTTTTATAACTGTTTCCTCCCCCGCGCAGCGCAGCTCATGCAACCATTGTATGCCGCACTCAAAAAACAAAAACCCAAAAATAAGATCGAATGGTCTCCGGAGCGAGAGCGAGCATTCTCGGAGGTCAAAACAGCCCTGGCAAACGCTGCGTTGTTAGCACATCCAGACCCAACGGCCTGCATAGCGCTCACTACTGACGCATCAGATGTGGCCATAGAGGCAGTCGTGGAGTAGCATGTAGCCGGGGCTTGGCAGCCGCTCGCCTTTTTCAGCAGGACATTGCGCAATAGTGAACGAAAATACAACACATTCGACAGGGAGTTGTTAGCTCTCCACTTGGCCATTCGCCACTTCCAGTTCTGGCTGAAGGGACGCCGTTTCACCGCATTCGTTGACCACAAGCCGCTGACATTCGCAATGGCCAAGGTTTCAGAACCGTGGTCGGGCAGGCAGCAAAGACAGCTGGCTGCCATCTCAGAGTTTACTACCGATATTCAGCACGTAGCGGGTAAACTGAATGTAGTGGCAGACTGTCTCTCGCGTGCCGTGGCGGCCCCAGTCAGCGTAGGGATAGATTATGCAGCCATGGCCGCAGATCAGGTTAGCGACGAGGACGTGCGCGTGCTCTAGTCTGGACCAACAGGGTTAAGGCTGGAGAACAGGGTGCTGCAAGATGGTATGCCCCCTCCCCTAATCTGCGATGTCTCCAAGGGGCGACCGCGCCCTGTGGTACCGGCCGCGTGGCGCCGCCGCGTTTTTGACTCGATTTATTCTCTGGCGCACCCGGGAGTGCGCGCGTCGGTCAAAATGGTAGGAGAGAAATTTGTATGGCCGAGCCTGCGCAAACAAGTTAAGGAGTGGGCAGCAGCCTGCATGGCTTGTCAACGAGCCAAGGTACACAAACACACGAGAACTCCCTTGGAGCCGTTTCACATCCCGGCTAAGAGGTTTGATCATGTTCATGTGAACCTCGTAGGCCCCCTCCCGCCGTCACAGGGGTGCACACACCTTCTGACAATGGTGGACCGCACCACGTGCTGGCCGGAAGTGGTCCCACTGGCGTCAACCACAGCCGAGGAGGTGGCGTGCGCGTTTTTAACAGCATGGGTAGCGCGCTTTGGAGTCCCGTTGGATATTATGTCCGACAGAGGTCCTCAATTTATTTCCGAACTTTGGTCAGCAATGGCCCACAGCCTGGGGGTAACGATCCACCGCACAACCGCGTACAATCTGCAGGCTAATGGGTTATGCGAACGTTTTCATAGGTCATTGAAAGCGGCTCTCAGAGCGTCGCTGACGGATGCAAATTGGGTGGACAGGCTACCGTGGGTTTTATTGGGGTTGCGTTCTGCACCTAAAGAGGACTTAGAAGCCTCCCCGGCTGAGCTAGTTTTTGCGCAGCCACTTCGACTGCCCGGGGAGTTTCTCCCAGATAATCCTGCGCCAGATAGCTCCCCATCTCAGCGGTTGCAGCGTGGCACGGAAGCGGGCATGCTGCCTGGCCCCGTTCACCACAGTTTTCCGCGCGTTTTTGTGCCTAAGGCTTTGAAAAACGCGGAGTTTGTTTTTGTCAGACACGATGCCCATCGCCCACCGCTGCGACCACGTTATGATGGACCATTTAGAGTGCTGGAAACAGGGGACAAGCATTTTTTGCTAGATTTGGGGGGCAGGAAGGAAAAGATTGGCATAAACAGGCTCAAACCCGCTTTTGTGGTGGCGGACGAGGATGTGCTGTTGGCCAGGGCTCCTCGGCGCGGCAGACCCCTCGGGGACATTCCCCAGAACACCCACAGGGAGTGACAAACAGTTCTCACCCCAAGACAGCAGCTCCCCAGCAGGATGGCGTCGCAGAAGAGGCGAAGCCCACTTACAGCAGATACGGGAGGAGACTGAGGCCCAAGCAGCACGTGGGTTAATGTGTAATGACTTTATCATGACATGCAAACTGTTATTCTGTTGTTCCATCTTAGATGTTTGGGGGGGGGGTCATGTGGGCCACATATGTATGACTTTAAGCTTCACATCTCAGAGTAGAACAAAGGACTGGGCCCCCTGTGAGATAACAGGAGGATGTGAAAATTTAGTCTTTGGTATGCAAGAGACGGCCTTGGGGGATTTCCTGGTCTGCCAGAGGCTATGAGGAGGATGTGATAGGATTTAAGGAAAGATGCATTGTTACTTGTCATTAAATGCAATGTGACTGTGAGCTTTGAAGTTCCTGGATATTTAAAGGACGAATGTCTGTGTTTGATCTCTCTTTCTGCTTTGCTGATGTTGGAAGATGTGAATAAACCTGACTCGTGAGATAAACTCTGCCTCGTCATTTTCACATTTCCACACTATCAATAATCGTCCCAAGATATTTGTAGGATTGTACACATTCGGTGGTCTGGCCTTTTAGTACGGTGACTTTGTGCCTGGGAGTTTTCCTCCTAAAGTCAATAATCATGTCTTTAGTTTTTGTTGTATTCAGCTGCAGGTAGGAATCCTCACACCAGTGAACAAAATCATCAACTACTGGGCTGTGGCCACTCTCACCATCCTGGAGGAGACTGACAATAACTGAATCATCAGCATACTTTATAATGTGTCTGTTGTCATGTCTGCTCCGACACATGTTTGTGTACAGGATGAAGAGTAGTGGTGACAACACACACCCCTGAGGAGAGCCAGTAGAAGAGCACTTTAGGTCAGACAATGTACCATTGACCCTTGCTCTCTGTGTCCTGTTGGTTAAGAAATCCAGAATCCAACCCACCAGATTATTGCACAAATCAAATTGTTGCAGGAGCTTTTCAACTAAGATATGAGGTTGGATTGTATTAAAGGCGGAGGAAAAGTCCACAAATAAAAGCCTGGTGTGTGTCCCATTAAAATCCTCCACTCCTCTGTGAGGCCTATAGGCAAACTGCAGAGGATCCAATGCATGCTCAGTCTGCTTTAGGACCTCAAATCTGACCAGTTTTTCAAAAATTTTCATTAAAATTGAAGTCAAAGCAACTGGTCTAAAGTTGTTTACCGTTTTAGGACAGCTGGATTTTGGAACGGGAACAACCACAGCTTCTTTCCAGATCTTAGACACATGTTGTGTCTGTAAGGACTTATTGAAAATGTAATGAAATATAGGACTCAGTTCATGTGCACAGGACTTTACCAAGCGCCCACATATATTATCAGGGCCCTAACTTTTGTTCACTTTTACAGCACAGAACTCCCTTTTAACATCCTGCACCTCAATATTAAAGTGCTGATTGTCTTTGAGTTTCTGTTTCAAATCTTGGGTTTCTGTGCTAAAATCAAAGGAGTCAAAACGACCATAAAAACAATTAAGAATATTAGCCAGCTCTGTGTCTGAATTAAAACCATCTAAAAACACACGATTACTGCGCTCTGTGCTCTCAAGGCCTACAATAGTTTTCATACTGGCCCAGGCTGGACCAAGTTTCTTTGTTGCCATCTTGCTTTCCAATTCTGATTTATAATTCTGTTTTGCTCTTAAAATTTCGGACTTCAGCTCTTTTGTGGCAACCTGTAGCTCAGAAACAGACCCCTGTTTAAAGGCAAGTGCTTTCCTCTGTAAGCAGGATTTAACTGATTTTGTAACCCATGGTTTGTTGTTGGGATATATTTTGACACGTTTACGTGGAATGATCTTATTTTTACAGAAAGCCATGTATGAGCATGTGACGTCCACCAAAGAGTCCAAATCATCCCCGCAGGCCAGTGTGAACATCTCCCAGTCTGTACAGTTAAAGCATTCCTGGAGGTTGTGCACTGAATCTTCTGTCCACACATCAATGTCTCTCGTCTCCACCTTGCCTCTTCTGAGAGCAGTTTTATATGTGGGCAGCAAATGTACACAGTTGTGATCTGAGGATCCTACAGGAGGAAGGGGGAGTGATTTATAGGTCCTCTCTATGGATCCATAGCACAGATCCAATGTCTTTTTTCGCCTGGTTGGGCAGGAGACATACTGATAAAAGTTTTTAAGTGTCTTCTTTAAAGAAACATGGTTAAAATCCCCAAGAATGAAGTTTGGCGCCTCTGGAGAAATAGATTGCAGCCGCTGGATCACATCAAAGATGGTGCTGGAGGTGGAGTCAGCGTCTGCCCTCGGGTGAATGTACACAGTTGTGATGAAAAGCTGGGGGAACTCGCGAGGCAAAAAAAAGGGGGGCGTAGTGACACAGACAGCAGCTCCACATGGGGTGTACAGATGCGCTCTCTGACCGTGACAGATGTGCAGTACTGCTTATTAATGTCTAAACATACGCCGCCCCCCTGACGTTTCCCCGTTACCTCTTCCTGCCGATTCAAGTGCAGTGGGGCTCCAAAGCCGTCAATCCACAGGTCTGCGTCTCGGTCATGCGCATTAAGCCAAGACTCGGTGAAGGCCATGACACAGCAGTTCTTAAAGTCCTTCTGGTAGCGTACATTCCCTTGAATTTCATCCACCTTGTTTCTCAGAGATTGTACGTTCCCAAAAATCATAGAAGGAAGAGGAATGTTACCAAACTGATATCTTCTCAGGCACAATTTCACGCCTCCACACTTTCCGCGTTTCCTTCTCCCGTCTCTCCCGTCTCTCTTTTCACCGCTGTGTCCGTCTCTCAAAATAAAGTCCGGCAGTTGTGGCTTAGGCTCAATCACAGCCGCTGCATCAACCGTGTTTAAATACAGCAACATGTCCCTGGAATAATGTATCCTGCCCGCCATGATGCCGAACGCGTTTACTTCAGAGACAAAGAGCCGGAGGAAAAGTAGCAGCAATGCAAAAAAGGGGAGGAAGTCCATGTTGATGGAACCAGGGATCTCTTCGCCATACAGTCCACAAACATTCCAGGACAGAAACGACACAGAGAATTTCGTAAAAACACATTAAAGTGCATAAAAACAAGACACACAGACGACGGACTTTTTCATCAGCTGCCGGTTGCTGCGTGCGCATGCGCCGTAGGTGTGAATGTGTGTGTGAATGGTAAAGGGATAGTGCTGTAATGTAAATCCAGGTGTATGCCCTCAGTTTCCCCTCTGGGGATCGATAAAGTATACAAAATTAAAAAAAAAAAATCAATACCCAAAATGAAATAAGTAGACAAAGTCAGAATTAGTTCAGAGTATCGATGAATCAATCATTTACTGAGACATAAATGTGTAAGAGCAATCATCACAAATACTTGTGGGGTTTTCCCTACATTTGATAGTGCTATGAAATGACTTTTGTTGTGATATGGCGCTATATAAATAAAGTTGAATTGAATTGAAAATGCATGCCTTTCTCAGAATGAAGGATCTCAAAAGACAGTTAGTCTTAGCTTCTACAGCATGAATGCTCTGTCAGATGTAAGACCAATTACCTAGCCTCAGACTAAGATTTATCCCTGCTCTTTGTGATGGGTGGATCTTCTGGTCCTCTCATCTGATTGGCTCCTCTTCTCCCCGGCCCTGATTGGCTCATTCTTGATCTGGAGTTATCAGTACTTCACTGTGCCAGAGTTACATTTTGCGCCGTTGCCTCCGCCCGCGATGTGCCTCTCTCATGCACTCAGTCACATACATACTTTTTCTTTTCTCACACACTGTGTTTCACTCTCAATACGCACTCATGCAACATGCTGATTATACAATATCATCTCCCACAGCCAGACTCCACACTCCCAGGAGACCCTAATCTAGATGTTTTGTCTTTTGGGTCACTGTGACACGATGACCTAGATCCTGACTGCCTATCTGTAGATTATCAGCAGCAGCTAGATACAGCTTGGTATGAGATAACATATTTTCCCTTAGTAACTTTCCACATACAGCTCATTTGCTGAGAGCTAGGGCCTGTGACCTTCTTTTTGCTATGAAATGACACTCAGCGTTAAAATCATGCCATTTTAAACAATTCATTTAGACAATAAATCATTTTTTATCCACAATCCCCCCTTTTTTTCTCTCATTCATGATATGAAACTCCCAGTACACGTGCCTTATGTGTATGCCAAAAGCATTTATTGCAAGCAGATTAAATGATGTATGGATACATCTAAACATTTCTACATGTAAGCGTGTAAGAGGATTCTTCATTGCTGAGGAGCAAGCATTCTTCGTTGCACAGTGCATGTTAATAACTAAATGATAGAAACATGAAGTTACATTTTATCAGTTAATGTCTTGTAGGGGTTCTAGGGGTCCAGTGTTATCAACATTGATCTTCAAACATCACACAGACACCCCCTTTTTCAGCCAACAGCATGTCTAAGACAGTTCTGTTTTGATAAGTCATGAGGGTGTTAGCACTAAGCTCCTCCTTAGTAGCAGAGTAGCTGTTCTGTAAATTTGTGTAATAGGTTTTTTGTAAATTTGTGTAATAGGGCCTTGACACATGGTATACAACAGCACATTATAACAAAGAACCCCTTTAGTAGTAGTAGATTAGTTTATTTGACAGGGACAGTGCAATAAACATAGACAATTAATCAAAGACAATCAATCTGATGTGTTGCACATAGAGTGTATAGCTATTAGCTAATTTGCAACTCTTGTCCCTGGATGGGCTTTAGAAAAAAGAATCAAGTAAAGATGGGAAAAAAAAATACACAATAACCACATACATCAATGCAGAAAAATTATAAATACACAATTATAAATATTATAAATATTATAAATACACAAATATAACAGCCTGACTCACATTTAACATAAATATTATAAATATTATAAATACACAAATATAACAGCCTGACTCACATTTAACACATATAACATAACTCACATTTGCCTATTTCAGGCCTTCCTCCCTCCGTCACTCACTATAAACAAACACATTTATTCCTTCCCTTCATTCACTCTCACTTTGCAGACAGTTAATTCATACATGAGTACATTCTTGTTTATTTTTCAGCCAGTTTTTAACATTTTTAGTGAATGTTTTAAAGTCCGTTATTATTTTAATTTCATTTGGCATTGTGTTCCAGATGTGACTGCCCTTTATAGAGAAAGCTGTTTGTCCAAATGTGGTTCTGCGGTGGAATATTTTACAGTTATTGTTAACAGAACTCCTGGTGGCTCTGCTGCTGTCCTGTCTTTGGACGAAACCAGCAAGTGGCTCGGGTGCTGATTTATGGAAACATTTGAACGTTAATTTCAGAAGACAGAGGTCAATGAAGCTCTCAAAACTCAATAGGTTGTATTTTTTTAAAACATTACAGTGATGCCACCTAATGGGCTTTTTGTCCAAGATTTTTAGGTTTTTATCACAGAAAGAAAGGATAATGCCAATTTCAACAGGACAGTGTATTAAGATCCAGTGGTGAACCATGAGTTTTGCATTCAAAAAATCTTTTTCTGTGACATCACGTAAGTTGGTGAGATTTGCGTGGCCCTCCACGACGGCTCCCACATCAACATCACTCTCAGGTATGAAAGTATAGCAAGACATACAGTGCATCTGGAAAGTATTCACAGCGCTTCACTTTTTCCACATTTTGTTATGTTACAGCTTTATTTCAAAAGGGATTAAATTCATTTTTTCCCTCAAAATTCTACACACAGCACCCCATACTGACAGTGTGATTTTTTTTTTGAGATCTTTGCAAATTTATTAAAAAATAAAGAAATCACATGTACATAAGTATTCACAGCCTTTGCCATGAAGCTCAAAATTGAACTCAGGTGCATCCTGTTTCCACCAACGATCCTTGAGATGTGTCTACAGCTTCATTGGAGTCCACCTGTGGTAAATTCAGTTGATTGGACATGATTTGGAAAGGCACACACCTGTCTACATCAGGTCCCACAGTTGACAGTGCATGTCAGAATACAAACCAAGCATGAAGTCAAAGGAATTGTCTGTAGGCCTCCAAGACAGGGTTATCTCAAGGCACAAATCTGGGGAAGAGTACAGAAAAATTTCTGCTGCTTTGAAGGTCCCAATGAGCACAGTGGCCTCCATCATCCATAAATGGAAGAAGTTCGGAACCACCAGGACTCTTCCTAGAGCTGGCCGGCTGTCTAAACTGAGCGATCGGGGGAGAAGGGCTTTAGTCAGGGAGGTGACCAAGAACCCAATCCAATTATCCTTTCAACAATATTGTTGTATTTTCAAAATTGTAAAAAAAATAAAAATAAAAACAGGACACTAAAATGGCTCTTCACATAAAATTTCATACAATAACAATCATCTACCATTTGGTCACATCCTCATATTTAGCAACACCAGAGGTAAACGTAGAAGTTTCTGCCCATTTCTGCCATTCAATTTACTTTTAATTGTTCCATTGGTTCTCTCGATCAACCTTGTTGCCTGAAGATGATAAAGATATTTATACTCAATGCATAATGCCTCAGCCAGGTAACCAATGTTATCATTAACAGAATAACTTTCCTTATCATTGTACGGTCTTTCAAGTACCCCAGATCTGGGTATTACACTTCTTATCAAAACTTTGGTCTCAGCTAAAGCATCTGCACTGGCAATATGAAAAACTCCAACCCACCGAGAGAATGCATCAGCAGTCACTGGGGAGTACTGTTTCCCTTGGCATTTAAATAACTGTGTATGGTCAATAGATAGATAGATAGATACATACTTTATTTCGAACAAAAAAGTACAAAAAACAAAACAAAACAAATGACAAGTGCGATAAAGTGACAGTATACAGTGCTCGAAAGGGAGAAGGAAGTAAACACTTATTAACTCCAACTCCTCTTTTCCATAAATACAACCCATGTGAAATATATTTAATTTACCACATTTAAGACTCCAAGTAAACAATTAACTATATTTTGTACATATCAACATTAACACCCATCCATCCCAACATACATACAGTCCATACATCAAAACCAGCCCCAAACAACACAGATATACACAGTACTGTCCCACCCACCATTCCATAGTGTCCCAGAGTGAATCGTACATATAAATACTACCTTTCTAACATATATTCTTTAAGCAAATAATGTTTATACCTATTTTTGAATTGATTTCTGTTTGTACATATTTTCAGTTCCAGCTCCAGACTGTTCCACAAATCCACACCACAGACAGATATGCACATACTTTTCTTAGTTGTCAATATGTAAATGTTAGAACAGAAAATTTGGAAATGAAACTTTTTGTTATGTTTTAATCATTACAGCTGTGGCGCAGGTGTAGCGTGGCTGACTACTGATCAGAGGGTCAGGGGTTTGATCCCCGCTCTGTCTGCAGTCTGCATGTTGAATTTTCTTTGAGCCAGACACTGAACCCCCAGTTGCTCCTGGTGGGTCAGGCCAGCGCCTGTGTGTGGCAGCTCTGCCGCTATCAGTGGGTGGATAGCAGGATCTGTAAAGTGCTTTGGTCATCCAGAGATGAGGAAAAGCGCTATATAAGTGAACGTCATTTACAATATTACCTTGAGAATTATGCTTTATACAGATTAAACCCCAAGTACAATTTTCCTGTGCTTACATTCCAAATGTAAGCACAATGGTTCCAATGGTTCCAAAATGGTTCCAAGGTTGTCATAGCCAGGAGCGGCACTGGGGTTAAGCTCCCAGTGCTCATAAAATGCTCCTTATGGTGTGCGTCTCGAAAAGCCTCTGACAACTAAGTCCAACTCCTAGCCTGCCCGTGTGGTTTAGTCTCTAAGCCCGGCGGAACTGCTTTTACTAATAGGAGAGGGGGCGAGGGCGGATCTCTGGCACCTTAAAACCAGACGCTTCGGGTAGATGGTGGCTCGTCAACCTGGGAAGGTAGCCCGTCTAGGGGAAGGTAAACCCTGATTTCAAACCTCCGCTGCCTTGCGGCACACCCAGTCACAGAAAAGGTTTCGGGAGTCAACCCTGAGGAAAATTCGGAGTCAGAGCCCCCAAGGCAGTTCTCTGTTGTTCTCAACATCGTTCTGGCAGCTCCTGCGACGGCGCTGGTGCCAAACTGTAGCAGCCCTGCTATTCCTTTGGATTCATCAGTGACATGGAGAGGGGGGACATGCTGCATGGGCAACATCTTGTCCTCCATATTTTCCTGCCCAGGCTTGAATCCTACCAACGCCCTACGCTGAAAGGTAGAACACCGGATCACTGGAGAGGACACTCCAGCTTCGCCTTTGGCATAGACAAAACATGGAAAATGACAGTTACCGGTTATAAGCCACCGCTCAATTGGCATAGAGCGCGGCACTAGGGGTTGTTCCTGACGGTGGGAGGGATCATCGGATCTCACTGGACAGCTACCGCCCGCCTCAAGCTGGGCAGCCCCCAGTCAATAAGGTGTTGTCCCGTCACAGCTTGCTTCCCTCATTGGGTGCATGGGGATGAGGAGAAGTCCGAACAGCAGGCTGAGAACCTTCGCACCAGGCAAGACAAAAAAACAAAAGAGACCAACTCTAAAACTGGGAACTTGGAACGTCCGCACTATGATGACAGGACTCGCTGCTAACCTCAAGGACATCAACGACACCAGGAAGACTGCCATCATCAATAATGAGCTGAAGAGACTGGGAGTGGATATCGCCACTTTCCAGGAAACACGGTTGGCTGACGCAGGTACACTGAGAGAGAAGGACTACTCGTTCTACTGGCAGGGAAAGGGCAGTGACGAACACAGGGAACACGGAGTGGGCTTCGCAGTGAAGAACACCTTGCTGAAGATGGTGGAACAGGGCAGCAATGGCTCTGCACGACTCCTCACCCTCGCCTCAACACCACTCAAGGCCCAGTCACCCTCGTCAGTGTGTATGCCCCAACACTGACAGCCACACCAGAGGCAAAAGACGAGTTCTACGAGAATCTTGCAACAACTGTCAGGATCATCCCCAACTCTGAACAACTCATTCTCCTTGGAGACTTCAATGCCAGAGTGGGTGCTGACCACGACTCCTGGCCCTCCTGTCTTGGACCATTTGGCGTGGGCAGAATGAACGACAATGGACAGCGGCTGCTCAAGTTCTGCACATATCATGATCTGTGCATCACATACTCATTCTTCAAGACCAAGCCCCAACACAAGGTTTCCTGGCGACATCCGCGCTCAAAGCACTGGCACCAGCTGGACTTGATCCTGACCAGGCGCATCTCACTGAAGAACGTGCTAATCACCCGTTCGTTCCAGAGTGCAGATTGCGACACAGACCATTCATTGGTGTGTTGCAAGGTCAAGCTGCAGCTGAAGAAATTCCATCATGCTAGACAGCCTGGAAAGGCACGGATTGACACCAGCAAGATGGCCCAACCAGAACTTGTTGAGCAGTTTGCCTCCACCTTTGAGAAGGAACTTGGTGTACCACAAGAAGGAAAATCTGCAAAGCAGAAGTGGGAAGAGCTGCGAAACACCATCCACCGCACAGCCTTGGCTACCTTTGGGAGGAAGACCTTGAAGTCACAGGACTGGTTTGATGCCAAGTTGACCGACATACAGACAGACAGAGGTCTGTCATACAGACAGGTCTGTATGTCCCACATACAGACAGAGGCTGAAGCTCACAAAACCTGTTGTGAGCACTACGAGGAAATGGACCAGTGAAGCTGGGGAGAAGCTGCGCACGTGCTTGGAAATAACTGACTGGGGCATGTTTAAAGGAGCCATGCATGATCTGGATGAGTACACGGACACTGTGAACTCATATATCCACTTTTGTGAGGAGAGCATTCTTCCATCGCGCACCAGGGTGAATTACTCCAACGACAAGCCCTGGTTCACAGCTAAGCTCAGACAGATCAGGAAGGAGAAGGAAGCAGCGTTGAAAAGTGGAGACAGGGACTGCTACAGGGAGGTCAAATACCGGTTTAGCAGAGAGCTGAGGAGAGATAAATCTGTGTATTCTGAGAGACTCCAGCAACAGTTCACTGCTAACGACTCTGCTTCTGTGTGGAGAGGACTGAGGCAAATCACCAACTATCGGCCTCAGGCTTCTAAGGGTCAGGATGACAAAGCCCTTTGTCAAAGACTGTCCCAACACTATGCCCGTTTTGACACCTCGTCAGCTGTGTCCAACTCCCCCCCTCCCCCCAGCGCCACTGCCTCCATGGTCCCCACTTCATCAAAGGCGGCCCCCCCCTCCTCCCCCCTGCCCTTGTCATCAGTGAGCAGGACGTGCACAGACAGTTCTCCAGACTGAACCCACGCAAGGCCCCCGGTCCGGACGGCGTGTCTCCCTCCACCCTGAGACACTGTGCGGAAGAGCTGACTCCTGTCTTCACAGACATTTTTAACACCTCCCTGAAGTCATGCCACGTGCCGACCTGCCTCAAAACCTCTACCATCGTCCCTGTCCCCAAGAAGCCACGGATCACTGGACTTAACGACTACAGACCTGTAGCGCTCACCTCTGTAGTCATGAAGTCCTTTGAGCGCCTGGTCCTGCCCCACTTCAAGACCATCACCACTCCCCTCCTGGACCCGCTGCAGTTTGCCTACAGAGCCAACAGGTCTGTGGACGACGCAGTCAACCTGGCCCTCCACTCCATCCTGCAGCACCTGGACTCCCCGGGAACCTACGCCAGGATCCTGTTTGTGGACTTCAGCTCTGCATTCAATACCATCCGCCCCGCTCTGCTCCAGGACAAGCTGTCCCTGCTCAACGTGCCTGACTCCCTCTGCAGGTGGATCACCGACTTCCTGACGGACCAGAGGCAGCATGTGCAGCTGGGAAAGACTGTCTCAGACTCTGTTAGCACCAGCACCGGATCACCCCAGGGCTGTGTACTTTCCCCCCTGCTCTTCTCCCTGTACACCAACTCCTGCACCTCAAGCCACCAGTCTGTCAAGCTGATCAAGTTTGCGGACGACACCACCCTCATCGGGCTCATCTCCAACGGCGACGAGTCCGCCTACAGGAGAGAGGTGGCCCAGCTGGCGTCCTGGTGCAGCCACAACAACCTGCAGCTGAACGCTCTGAAGACAGTGGAGATGATCGTGGACTTCAGAAAAGTCACAGCCCCTCTGCCCCCCCTTACCCTCACAGACTCTCCCATCACCACTGCGGATTCCTTCCGCTTCCTGGGCACCACCATCACCCGGGACCTCAAGTGGGAGCCGACCATCAGCTCCCTCATCAAAAAGGCCCAGCAGAGGATGTTCTTCCTGCGGCAGCTGAGGAAGCTCAAGCTACCCACCAAGATGTTGGTGCAGTTCTACACGGCCATCAACGAGACCATCCTCACCACCTCCATCACCGTGTGGTACGCAGGAGCCACTGCCAGGGACAGACTAAGACTACAGCGCGTTGTGCGCGCTGCTGAGAAGGTGATCGGCTGCAAGCTCCCATCCCTCCAGGACCTGTACATCTCCAGGACCCGGAAGCGTGCAGGTCAGATCATAGCCGATCCTTCACACCCTGGACACGCACTGTTTGCCCCCATCCCTCAGGCAGAAGACTTCGGTCCATTCAGACTAAAACCTCCTGCTACATGAACAGCTTCTTCCCCTCTGCCATCAGACTGCTGAACACTAAGTGACTTATTAGACTCTCGTGCACTACGTACAGCAGCTCAACCGGACTCATGATAATTATCACTGTTTTCTTTTGCACTACCGTCTGCACTATGTGGAACTCCACAATATCTGCTGCTTGTTAATATATTTAATAATTGCATAGATTAGTATTACTCATTCATATTCTACATTTTATTGCATGCATAGTTTTTTATTTTTATCTTTAGTGCTACTCCATGTTTAATGTTGCAGCATTGCACTGAGACAAATTCCTAGTTTGTGTACTACATGAACAATGGCAATAAATCTCATTCTGATTCTGATTCTGAGATGACCCCCGTCATTCAAGCCAAGCACTCAGCACTTGCTGAGTACAAGAAGTACCCAAACGAGAAGAATCTCCAGATTCTCAGGGCTGCGAGAAGCAAAGTTCAGCAGACTGCTCGGCGCTGTGCCAACGAGTACTGGACTCAGCTCAGCCACGACATTCAAACCGCTGCCGTAACAGGGAACATCCGTGGTATGTACGATGGCATCAAGAAAGCACTTGGTCCGGCTCAGAGCAAGACGGCCCCCCTCAAATCCTCCACTGGGGAGATGATCACAGAAAAGAACAAGCAGATGGAGAGATGGGTGGAACACTACTCCGACCTCTACTCCAGACAGAACACCGTGACACCGTCAGCCTTTGATGCCATCGACTGCCTGCCATCCATGGGCGAACTTGACGCCGAGCCAACCATCGACGAACTCAGCAAGGCCATTGATAGCTTGGCCGCTGGCAAGGCACCCGGCAGTGACGGCATACCCCCCGACCTGATCAAGCACTGCAAGACCGCCCTACTGCTGCCTTTGCATGACATCCTCTGCCAGTGCTGGAAGGAAGGTGCCATACCACAGGACATGAGGGATGCCAAGATCATCACCCTCTACAAAAACAAAGGGGAGAGAAGCGACTGCAACAACTACAGGGGCATCTCCCTCTTCAGCGTTGTTGGCAAAGTCTACGCACGAGTTGTTCTCGTTCATCTACAGAAGCTTGCCAAACGTGTCTACCCCGAGTCTCAGTGTGGCTTCCGCATTGAGCGATCGACAGTAGACATGATATTCTCCATCCGCCAACTCCAGGAGAAATGCAGAGAACAGAACATGCCCCTGTACGTTGCCTTCATCGACCTCACCAAAGCGTTCGATCTGGTCAGCAGAGAGGGCCTTTTCAAGATCCTGCCAAAGATAGGATGCCCACCAAAGTTGCAAAGCCTCATCGAATCGTTTCACACCAACATGCAGGGGATAGTGCAGCACGACGGCAACGTCTCAGAGCCATTCAACATACGCAGCGGAGTTTATTTTTTATTTAGCGAATGCAAAGTCCTTAAGCCAAGCAGTTGCCTCCTGGTTTGCTGTATGGAGGGTGTGTAATCCTCCTTCCAGTCTTTGGAGCGGGCAAACCTCTATGATGTGTTCCATTGTTTGCTCCTCTCCACATGCGCACAGTGGGCTAGGGCTACTGCCCCATCTGTGAAGGTTGGCCAAGCAGGGGCCATGTCCAGTCCTGAAGCGATTGAGTGTAGACCACTGTCTTCTTGGGAGGTTGGTGCCCGGGACCTGTTGGTTGGGGTTTATCACCAGCTGTTTGTTTGGGACCTCCTTGGTCTCCCATTCCTCTTGCCAAGCTGTCTGGATGGTAAAGTCAGCTGGGGGAGGGTTTTTCCAAATCGGCCGTCTGGATGAAAGTCGGGCAGTGGGTGGGGTGTAGATATCTGCATGGATTGGCAAGTGAGGAAAATCTTTAACTTTTTGGAGCATCCTTTGAGTTAATGCTGCTCGCCGGATGTGTGGAGGGGCTATGTTTGACAGTACAGAGAGCCAGGGGAGTGGTGTTGAGCGGATTGTTCCAGTTATAGTTCTCATTGTTGAGTTGAGCTGGGTGTCTACATGGTGTGAGTAAGATGACCTGGACCAGACAGGGGCACAATATTCTGCTACAGAGTATGAAAGGGCCAGTGCTGAGGTGCGCAGGGTGGAGACTGCCACCCCCCATTTTGCACCAGCGAGCTTGCAGAGCAGGTTGTTTCGTACCTTCACCTTAGCAGCCGTCCCCTTTAGATGTTCCTTGAAGGATAAGGTCCTATCAAGGGTCACTCCAAGATAAGTTGGATTTGGGGCATGCTTAAGCTTGAGTCCGCTCAGGTGGATGTTTAGTTCTCTGGCAGCTTTTGCATTGTGGAGATGGAATACACTGGAGACGGTTTTTGCTGGGCTTGGTTTTAGGCGCCAGATTTTGCAGAACTGGTCCAGTTTGGCAAGATCTTCCGTGAGCACCCGTTCCAGTGGTTCAAAGTCTGGTGCTTGGAATGCCAAACAGATGTCGTCTGCATAGATGAATTTGCGGGATTTTGTAGTAGGCAGGTCGTTTATGTAGAGGTTGAACAGAGTTGGAGCTAGAACTGAGCCTTGTGGGAGTCCGTTTTTCTGCATTCTCCATGCACTTGTGTTCTGACTGAGGTGGACTCTGAACCTTCGGTTGGTCAGCAGGGTTTTTATAATTGCTGTTGCCCAAGCAGGGATCGCCTTTATAAGTTTCAGGAGGAGGCCTTTGTGCCAGACCGTATCATAGGCGGCTGTAAGATCGAGAAACACAGCCCCTGTTTTCAGTCTGCTCTCGAAGCCATTCAGGTCGGGGGGTATGCCGTCATTGCCGGCAAGGCACCCGGCAATGACGGCATACCCCCCGACCTGATCAAGCACTGCAAGACCGCCCTACTGCTGCCTTTGCATGACATCCTCTGCCAGTGCTGAAAGGAAGGTGCCGTACCACAGGACATGAGGGATGCCAAGATCATCACCCTCTACAAAAACAAAGGGGAGAGAAGCGACTGCAACAACTTCAGGGGCATCTTCCTCTTCAGCGTTGTTGGCAAAGTCTACGCACGAGTTGTTCTCGTTCATCTACAGAAGCTTGCCAAACGTGTCTACCCCGAGTCTCAGTGTGGCTTCCGCACTGAGCGATCGACGGTAGACATGATATTCTCCATCCGCCAACTCCAGGAGAAATGCAGAGAACAGAACATGCCCCTGTACGTTGCCTTCATCACCAAAGCGTTCGATCTGGTCAGCAGAGAGGGCCTTTTCAAGATCCTGCCAAAGATAGGATGCCCACCAAAGTTGCAAAGCCTCATCGAATCGTTTCACACCAACATGCAGGGGATAGTGCAGCACGACGGCAACGTCTCAGAGCCATTCAACATACGCAGCGGAGTGAAACAGGGCTGTGTACTTGCGCCAACCCTCTTTGGGATTTTCTTTGCTATGCTCCTGAGGCATGCCTTCAGCACAGCAACAGAGGGAATCTACCTGCACACAAGATCTGACGGCAGGCTTTTCAACCTCGCCCGCCTGAAAGCCAGAACCAAAGTACATGAGGCTCTAATCAGAGACATGCTGTTCGCAGACGACGCTGCAGTCGCAACCCACACACAGCAGGAGCTTCAGACCCTGATAAGATAAGATAAGATAAGCCTTTATTAGTCCCACAATGGGGAAATTCCAGGATTGCAACAGCACAGGGATAGCAACACTCAGAGCAACAATCAGAAGGCAAGAAAAAAAAAAAAAAAAAAGCAAGCAAGCAAGAGCAGCTAATATACATATGTACATATTACTATAAATATATATATACACACACAGACACACAGTGTAGAGCATTGTAGCTGGATGGGATAAATATATGAGTATATAAGCACACAGTACGGAGCATTGCAGCTAGGTGGAAAAAAAAATGTAAATATATAAGTACACAGTGCGGAGCAATGTAGCTAGATGGAATAATATGTAGATATATAAACACACAGTGCGGAGCATTGTAGCTAGATGGAATGAATATATAGATATATAAATATAAACATAAACACACCCAGTGCGGAGCATTGTAGCTAGATGGAATAAATATGTAAATGTATAAACACACACAGTGCAGAGCATTGTTGCTAGATGGGATGAAACAGCACAACCGTCTACTTAGTTATCCTACATGGTATGATTATGTGCCCATACATATTCTCACCCTCCATAGTGACCGGTATTTTCCTAGTTGTATGCCGGAGGGGACCATAGTGTAAGTGTATTGCATCTTTTGCATTCAAAAATGATGGACCGCTGATGGACCGCTTCTCCCAGGCATGCAAAGACTTCGGGCTTACCATCAGCCTGAAGAAGACTAATGTCTTGGCGCAAGGCATGGAAGCACCACCAACCATCACCATCGACGACTACGAGCTGGAGGTCGTGAATCAGTTCACGTACCTGGGGTCCACGATCAGCAACAACCTCTCCCTTGATACAGAGATCGACAAGGGGATTGGAAAATCAGCCTTCACACTCGCTCGCCTCACCACATGAGTGTGGAAGAATCCCAAACTCTCTGTCAAGACGAAGATGGCAGTGTACAACGCCTGCGTCACCAGCACACTGCTCTATGGGAGTGAGACGTGGACAATATACGCCCGGCAGGAAAAGTGACTGAACTCCTTCCACTTGCGCTGCATTCGCCACATCCTGGACATATCCTGGCAGGACAAAGTGCCCAACACAGAAGTTCTGTCCTGCGCCGGCCTTCCCTCCATGTTCACTCTACTCAGGCAGCGCAGGCTCTGCTGGCTAGGCCATGTTCACCATATGGAGGATGGCAGAATCCCCAAAGACGTCCTCTACGGAGAACTGGCGACTGGCAGGAGAGACGTTGGCCGCCCACAGCTGCGCTTTAGAGACGTCTGCAAGAGAGACATGAAGACCCTGGAGATCAACACAGAGCGCTGGGAGGACCTTGCAACGGACCGCTTCAAATGGAGAGGCACCTTGACCAGACAGCTCAAGGCGGGTGAAGAGAGACTGACTGCTGCAGCAGATGAAAAAAGGACCCGCAGGAAGAACCACCATAGACCCAGCAGCACGGAGACCACCCACAAGTGTGACCTGTGTGACAGGGACTGTCACATCGGCCTGTTCAGCCACAGGCGGTGCTGTTCCAGCAGAGTAGATGTTTAGGATTCTCTTCCATGGTCATCATAGACTGACGGAGGACGCCGCCGCCGCCGCCGACATTCCAAATCCCATTTCACAAAAAGTAATGTCCACTGTCCCCCTTTTGGCAAATGCAAAACCCCATAAGTCACAAAGGCGACATATTTTAAACAAGGATTTTAGCAATATATATTTTCCTTCATCATTTTGCCACATTTCATTTATTTCCTAGCAATAGGGTGGTGGTCATGACCTTTAGTGTGTGCCACACATTTATACAAATTGCCCTTTCAGCAGAAAATGTGGTTGAACTTTCTTAGTGACACAAATAGAGCATCAGACTCCAATGTGTGCATGAGATGGACATTCCTAATTTTCCATAAAAATAAGTATTCAGAATAATGTGATACATCAACTGCATTGCGAGGCAGCAGGTCATTTTACAACATCCATCATTTCATTCAGATATAATAGCTTTTGCTATAAAGATTATACTTCATGTAAATTTGTAGCCTTTTCATAAATTTGCAGTTTTTCATGTAAATTTTGTGTATTTTCCTTGTAATTTTGCTATTTTTAAGATGTAATTTTCCATGTAATTTGAAATAATTTCCCCAAAGATACAGTATATGCATATTTTACAGATTTCTATATAAATTTACAATTTTGGCCACATGAATTTAATGTTATTATTATTTTTTCCTTCATATATTTCCAAATATATTCAAGTAATTTTGTGATCCTCTTTTTTTTGGTAAATTTAATAAATCAGAATTAACATAATTAAAATTGAGCAGTTTAAGTGTAAGAGCAAATATCTAAATACCAAAATTTAATAAATGAATATCACTGTCATGAACAGATACCCAGATAAATGAATTATCCGGGTACTGCCCTACAATTAATCCAAATTAAAGGTGTATTTAACAAAAATTAACCCGGCCACCAGACGCTAGCCATCGAGCCCCTCCTCCAGGCCTGGCTCCAGGCCAGGGTGGGGCCCCGGTAACCCCATACCGGGCGGGGTACACTGAATCCTTGAGCTAGAATTTATCATGTGAGTCAGTTGGATCGTTCTTAGTCTGGCCCTTCACCCAGGACCAGTTTGTCTTGGGTGACCCTATCAGAAGCAAATTGCCCCAGACAACATAGCTCCTGGGGTCACTGGGGCACGCAAACCCCCCACCATGATAAGGTGATGATCCATGAGGGGTACGTGGTACGTGGAATGTCACCTCTCTGGTGGGGAAGGAGCCTGAGCTGGTGTACGAGATTGAGAGATACCGGCTAGATACAGTCAGCCTCACCTCAACACACAGCTCCGGGTCCAGAACCAGTCTCCTGGAGAGGGGCTGGAGCTTGGCCTTTTCTGGAGTTGCCCCGGGCGAGAGGTGACGAGCAGGGGTGGGTATTCTTGTATCCCCCCACCTGCTGCCTCTATATTGGAGTTTTCCCCGGTGGACAAAAGGATTGCTTCCCTGCGCCTTCGGGTTGAGAAAAGGGTCCTGACCATCATTTGTGCCTATGCACCAAATGATGTTTCACAGTACCTACCCTTTTTGGAGTCTCTGACTGGGGTGCTGGAGGGTGCTCCTCTTGGAGACTCCATTGTCCTACTGGGGGACTTCAATGCGCACGTGGGCAATGACAGTGAAACCTGGAGGGGGGTGATTGGGAGGAACGGCCTGCCCGATCTGAACCCGAGTGGTGTTCAGTTATTGGACTTCTGTGCTAACCACAGTTTGTCCATAAGGAACACCATGTTCAAGCATAAGGGTGTCCATATGTGCACCTGGCACCAGGACACCCTAGGTCGCCGGTCGATGATCGATTTTGTTATCGTGTCATTAGACCTGCAACCGTATGTCTTGGACACTCGGGTAGAGAGAGGTGCAGAACTGTCAACTGATCATCACCTGGTGGTGAGTTGGATCCGATGGCAGGGGAGGATGCCATTCAGACCTGGTAGACCCAAATGTATAGTGAGGGTGTGCTGGGAACGTCTGGCGGAGGCCCCTGTCCGGGAGGTCTTCAACTCCCACCTCCGGTAGAACTTCAACCATATTCCGAGGGAGTCTGGAGACATGGAGTCTGAATGGGCCATGCTCTCCACCTCTATTGTTGAAGTGGCGACCCAGAGCTGTGGCCGCAAGGTGGTCGGTGCATCTCGTGGTGGCAACCCCCGAACCAAGTGGTGGACATCAGTGGTGAGGGGGGCCATTAAGCTGAAGAAGGAGTCCTATCAGGCTTGGTTGGCTTATGGGACTCCAGAAGCAGCTGAGGTGTACCGGCAGGCCAAGCGGAGTGCAGATTGGGTGGTTGCTGAAGTAAAAACCCGGGTATGGGAGGAGTTCGGTGAGGCCATGGAACAAGACTTTCGGTCGCCCTCGAAGCGATTCTGGCAAACTGTCCAGTGGCTCAGGAGAGGGGAGCAGCTCCCTGTCCACACTGTGTATGGTGCAGATGGGGTGGTGTTGACTTCAACTGGGGATATCATCGGGCGGTGGAAGGAATACTTCGAGGATCTCCTCAATCCCACTGATACGCCTTCCACAGAGGAAGCAGGGCTTGTGGACAAGGGAGATGACTCTCCTATCACAGGGGCTGAGGTCGCCAAGGTGGTTAAAAATCTCCTTGGTGGCCGGGCCCCGGGGGTGGATGAGATTCGCCCTGAGTACCTCAAGGCCCTGGATGTTGTAGGGCTGTCATGGTTGACACACCTCTGAAACATTGCGTGGAGGTCGGGGACAGTGCCTTTGGCATGGCAAACTGGGGTGGGTAGGTTCAGGTTCAGGTTCAGGTTACTTTATTTGTACCCGTAGGTAGATTTGTTTTGCAGTTGGTGACATCCATATTTACAAGCCACTAATTACATTCAACATAGACACAAACACAGGCACACATCTTACAAAATAGGTAAATATAAAATATGTACAATATAATTTTTATAGCTTGTTCAACTCTTTGACAGCAGCAGGGACAAAGCTGTTTTTGTAGCGCTGGGTTCTACTTTTTGGGACAGCAAACCTCCGTCTGGAGGGAAGAAGCTGAAAGTTGCAGTGCAAAGGGTGGGAGTCATCATTTAAAATCGAGTCGGCCATCCTCTGTACTTGTCTGGTGTACAGGGATGTCAGGCTCAGCTGTGACTCACCAAGCAAACGACTGGACCATCTGACTACCTGATCCAAGGATTTCCTCTGTTTCAGTTTTATCTGACCAAACCATGACATTAAAGAAAAGGATAAAACAGATTCAATAAAAGCCCGATAGAACATAGTCATTATGGTTCGGTCAATTTGGAAGCGTGCAAGTTTCCTCAAACAATGCAAATTTTGCTGACCCTTTTTGCACACCCTTTCACAGTTCACCTCAAAGTTCAATCCACTATCAATAATTGTCCCAAGATATTTGTACGATTGTACACATTCGGTGGTCTGGCCTTTTAGTATGGTGACTTTGTGCCTGGGAGTTTTCCTCCTAAAGTCAATAATCATATCTTTCGTTTTTGTTGTATTCAGCTGCAGGTAGGAATCCTCACACCAGTGAACAAAGTCATCAACTACTGGGCCGTGGCCACTCTCACCATCCTGGAGGAGACTGACAATGACTGAGTCATCAGCATACTTTATAATGTGTCTGTTGTCATGTCTGCTCCGACACATGTTTGTGTACAGGATGAAGAGTAGTGGTGACAACACACACCCCTGAGGAGAGCCAGTAGAAGAGCACTTTAGGTCAGACAATGTGCCATTGACCCTTACTCTCTGCGTCCTGTTGGTTAAGAAATCCAGAATCCAACCCACCAGATTATTGCTTAAATCAAATTGTTGCAGGAGCCTTTCAACTAAAATATGAGGTTGGATTGTATTAAAGGCAGAAGAAAAGTCCACAAATAAAAGCCTGGCGTGTGTCCCATTAAAATCCAGATGTTTAAAAAGCATGTCAAACAGAGTGACAGTGGCATCCTCCACTCCTCTGTGAGGCCTATAGGCAAACTGCAGAGGATCCAATGCATGTTCAGTCTGCCTTAGGACCTCACATCTGACCAGTTTTTCAAAAATTTTCATTAAAATTGAAGTCAAAGCAACTGGTCTAAAGTCGTTTACCGTTTTAGGACAGCTGGATTTTGGAACGGGAACAACCACGGCATCTTTCCAGATCTTAGGCACATGTTGTGTCTGTAAGGACTTATTGAAAATATAATGAAATATAGGACTCAGTTCATGTGCACAGGACTTTACCAGGCGTCCACATATATTATCAGGGCCCTGACTTTTGTTCACTTTTACAGCGCGGAACTCCCTTTTAACATCCTGCATCTCAATATTAAAGTGCTGATTGTCTTTGAGTTTCTGTTTCAAATCTTGGATTTCTGTGCTAAAATCAAAGGAGTCAAAACGACCATAAAAACAATTAAGAGCATTAGCCAGCTCTGTGTCTGAATTAAAACCATCTAAAAACACACGATTACTGCGCTCTGTGCTCTGAAGGCCTGCAATAGTTTTCATACTGGCCCAGGCCGAACCAAGTTTATTTGCTGCCATCTTGCTTTCCAACTCTGATTTATAATTCTGTTTTGCTCTTAAAATTTCGGCCTTCAGCTCCTTGGTGGCAACCTGTAGCACAGAAACAGACCCTTGTTTAAAGGCAAGAGCTTTCCTCTGTAAGCAGGATTTAACTGATTTAGTAACCCATGGTTTGTTGTTGGGATATATTTTGACACGTTTACGTGGAACAAACTTATTTTGACAGTGAGCCATGTATGAGCATGTGAGCTCAGCCAGAGTCCAAATCATCCCCGCAGGCCATTATGAACATCTTCCAGTCTGTACAGTCAAAGCATTCCTGGAGGCTGTGCTCTGAATCTTCTGTCCACACATCAATGTCTCTGGTCTCCACTTTGCCTCTTCTGAGAGCAGTTTTATATGTGGGCAGCAAATGAACACAGTTGTGATCTGATGATCCTAAAGGAGGAAGGGGGAGTGATTTATAGGCCCTCTCTATGGATCCATAGCACAGGTCCAATGTCTTTTTTCGCCTGGTTGGGCAGGAGACATACTGATGAAAGTTTTTAAGTGTCTTCTTTAAAGAAACATGGTTAAAATCCCCAAGAATGAAGTTTGGCGCCTCTGGAGAAATTGACTGCAGCCGCTGCACCACATCAGAGATGGTGCTGGAGGCGGAGTCAGCGTCTGCCCTCGGATGAATGTACACAGTTGTGATGAAAAGTTGGGGAAACTCTCGAGGCAAATAAAAGGGGCGTAGTGACACAGACAGCAGCTCCACATGGGGTGTACAGATGCGCTCTCTGACCGTGACAGATGTGCAGTACTGCTTATTAATGTATAAACATACTCCGCCCCCCTGACGCTTCCCAGTTACCTCTTCCTGCTGATCCGAGCGCAGCGGAGCTCCAAAGCCGTCAATCCACAGGTCTGCATCTCGATCATGCGCAGTAAGCCAAGATTCAGTGAAAGCCATGACGCAGCAGTTCTTAAAATCCTTCTGGTAACGTACATTGCCTTGAATTTCCTCCACCTTGTTTCTCACAGACTGTGCATTCCCAAAAATGATCGAAGGAAGAGGAATGTTACCAAACTGACGTCTCCTAAGGCGCAATTTCACACCTCCACGTCTTCCACGCTTCCTCCTGCCGCTTCTTTTTTCACCGCTGTGACCGTCTCACAAAATAAAGTCCGGCAGATGAAATTTGGGCGCAATCAGAGACTCTGCACCAGCTGTGTTAAAGCGCAGCAACACGTCCCTGGAATATTGTATTCTGCCCGCTATTCTGCTCGCCATGGAGCCGAACGCGTTTACCTCAGAGACAAAGAGCCAGAACACAGAAAGCAGCAGTGCGAGATATGAGAGGAAATCCATGTTGCAGATACTAGGGAGCTGTTCGCCATATATTCCACAAACGCTCCAGAGCAGAAACGACACAGAGTATTTTCTAAAAACGTAAAAAAGTACAAAAAACACACACACGCACACATGCACTATATCACCAAGCTGCTGGGTAGTTCCTCTCTTCAAAAAAGGGGACCAGAGGGTGTGCTCCAGCTTTCGAGGGATCACACTCCTCAGCCTCCCTGGGAAGGTCTATGCCAAGGTACTGGAGAGGAGAGTCCGGCCGTTGGTCAAACCTTGGATTCAGGAGGAGTAATGAGGTTTTTGTCCTGGCTGTGGCACATCGGACCAGCTCTTTACCCTGTTGAGAATTCTCGCGGGTTCATGGGAGTTTGCCCAACCAGTTTACATGTGTTTTGTGGACTTGGAGAAGGCATTCGACTGTGTCCCTTGTGGTTTTTTGTGGGGGGTGCTTCGGGAGTATGGGGTATCAGGGTTGTTGTTACAAGCTATTTGGTCTCTGTACGACCATTGTGAGAGTTTGGTTCGTATTGCCAACACTCGGTCGGACTTATTCCCAGTGAGAGTTGGACTCCGCCAGGGCTGCCCTTTGATCCTGTTCATAATTTTTATGGACAGGATTTCTAGGCGCAGCCAGGGAATCGAGGATGTCATGCTTGGTGACCACAGGATCTCATCTCTGTTGTTTGCAGATGATGTTGTCCTGTTGGCTTCATCCAGCAATGACCTACAGCACTTGCTGGGATGGTTTGCCACTGAGTGTGAAGTGGCTGAGATGAGAATCAGCACCTCCAAGTCCGAGTCCATGGTCCTCAGTTGGAAAAAGGTGGATTGTCCTCTTCGGGTTGGGGACAGGCTCCTGCTCCAAGTGGAGGAGTTTAAGTATCTTGGGGTCTTATTCACGAGTGAGGGGAGAATGGAGCGAGAGATTGACAGACGGATCGGAGCAGCATCTGCAGTGATGCGGACGTTGTACCGGTCTGTTGTGGTGAAGAGGGAGCTGAGTTCTAAGGCAAAGCTCTCTATTTACCAGTTAGTCTACGTTCCTACTCTCACCTATAGTCATGAGCTTTGGGTAATGACCGAAAGAATGAGATTGCGGATATAAGCGGTTGAAATGAGCTTTCTCTGTAGGATTGCTGGACTCACCCTCAGAGATAGGATGAGGAGCTCAGTCATCCGGGAGAGGCTCAGAGTAGAACCGCTGCTCCTCCACATTGACAGGAGTCAGTTGAGGTGGTATGGGCATCTGATTAGGATGCCTCCTGGACGCCTCCCACTTGAGGTGTTTCGGGCATGTCCCACTGGGAGGAGACCCTGGGGCAGACCCAGAACTCGCTGGAGAGACTATGTCTCCCAGCTGGTCTGGGAACGCCTTGGTATCCTCTCTGAAGAGCTGGAGCAGGTGGCTGGGGAGAGGGAAGTCTGGGCTTCTCTGCTTGAACTGCTGCCTCTGCAACCCAGACCTCCGGAAAAGTGGTGGAAGATGGATGGATGGTGGTTATTTAAGGTAGTCATGTGAAATGTACCCATCATGAGACCCTTATCCAGATGTACAACTTTTACTGAATGAGATGAGATGAGATTCAACTTTATTGTCATTACACATGTATGAATACAAGGTAACAAAACGTGACTTGGCATTTGGGCACGCTCTGCAGAGCGCATCCAAGGCCGGGGCAGCCGCTAGGTGCCAGTCATAAAGAAGAAAGGAAAAAAAAGAAAAGAGAAAGGATATGACACAGTAGGCGAGAGAAAAAAACATGTTTTATCAAAATGGCGCTTAGTAAGTAAGCGAAATTTTGATTGCAGGCAAAAAAACCCTCAATGCACATTTAGCAGACATTTAGTAGACAGATCACACAGCAGAGAGAGGGCAGTGTGTGTATATCAGTATGATGATGTCAGTGTGTGTGCAGTGTTGAGTGTATCAGTTACTGGAGTACAACAAATAGTCTCCTAGGCAACGATAGATGTTATAGTTCATGAACGCTGTCCCTGAAGAGTTCTGTTTATTGCACAGCAGCAGTGTTTGGGTTAGCAGAGCCAGCTGACACATCTGCTTATCTCAACTCTGGAGGAGTGAGTTATCCAGGGGCGCCGATCAAGGCCGAATCTGCACAGACAGAGTATAGGATTTTCCTCTCTCATATTCTATGCTTACAATTCAAATTAACATTCACTGGCTTTAAATTCATATCATTCCCTGGAGAGCACGAAGCGACTCCAGATGTTTCCCCTTCTAAACACAGATAAACATGTCCGGTAGAGTCCATCTCTCTACAGTGCATGCAGATGGTAAATTCCATGTTGGTCATTTGCCGCTATTCGTGCACACCTCATCTAGTCGAATTGTTGAAGAAGCAGCTACGCCGGGTCCGCATTTTGATTAGCTCTTCCAGTTAAATTTTCAATACACCAGGAGAACTCCAGAGCCAATCGGCAGAAATCCTGTGATCATAAAAAAGCCAAAACAGGTAGATGTTTTCCACATCTTCAGTCAAATCACACAGACACATGAGTTCCAATCCATGGGTCTCTCCACATTTGGGCTCCCCCGGGCCCAATTTTCTGTTTGAAAAGGTGGTGTCAATTGCGTTTAAAGCCCAGCTTATATCCATTTTCCGTGTTTTCCATTTGGGTTGAGATCAGCGAGATGGTGAGACGGCACAGACATTCACTCAGACGCAGCAAGCTGGGATTTAGATTTAGGTCAGGAAGGCAGGATAGGAGGAGGGAGGAAAAAATGCGACTGCTCTCTCTGAAGGCAGCAGGAAGAATCTGTCATCCAATATCTTGCCAAATGCTATTTTATTTCATAGTACTGAAATGTGTGGTTCAACTGCCATTCTGAAGATATCTTTTTCCATGGATTTCAAAACCACAGCAGCACCACTGTTTCAACAAATGTCTCAAATCAGACTTCCAACATTTATCTTTGCATATGCTGTTTCAAAAAACTCTTTTTCGTAACTTAATAATTATCCTAGTGCCTGATTGTAATGCATGTATCGAGTAAATTATTTGAATCTTGTAGCACAACATCTGGTCTCACCCTGTTTTGAGCACTTTATATTAATGTTTCTGCAACAACTGTTCTTCCTTTTGCTACCAGATCCAAAGTATAATAATAACAGGGCTCACATTCAGTCTGTATTACATTTGGATCCGTATCACGATTGCCCATTCTGCACACTCACAGTCCAGGTTTTGGTGGTATATTTATCTTCATATTTGCACTATGGGTAGCATTGCTGTACATAGATTGCTGTTGCTGTTTTTCCAGTCTTATGTCATCTCTTCCTAAAAGGTTTATAGGACAAACTTGAGACACTAATAACCATGTCTTAATCGTAAACACGGCCAGTATACAGTACCTATCTGTGAGTGTGACAGAGAAGGTTACTGGTTCATAGTACAGATGCCCTGATGTTGCTTGACTGTCACATCTTATCACTGCTCATGTAGCACCCAAATCACAGACGCAAGTAACAAGTTTATCACCTACTTGTAATTTTATATTATTTAAACAGGGACAATGTGTGGTAAAATATTAGCCTTGCTTAATACAAAGGGAGATGCATTAAAATCTGAGTTAATCTAAATCTATTAAAGGTTTTTTATCCTTTCCTATCTTTTTGCTTTTATATACAATGTCTAATTTATTACAATTGGGCACGGAAAAACCAAAATCATTTCTGCCACCTTCTTTCTATTGTTTACAGTGCTATTTATTTCTGAATCAAATCTCATCCTCTTGCTTCAATGGCTTCCTTGTTATTAATTTAATATTCAATAAAAAGAATTCATTATTCCCTTTCAACTTCCATCCATCCATCCATCTTCTTCCGCTTATTTATTATTATTTTTCAAAACCTCCCCTATTTCTTTTTTTCCATTTTCTCTTCCTTTTCTTACAACACCGGTGTATTTATTTCACAGTTCTACAGTCTAAGACCATGAATAAAAGTTAAGCATTTGCTTTCTTGTAATGTATCCTCTTACATATCCTTCGTACAGCTGGAACAAACCTCACCAGCTGGACCTTATAACCCTCTCTTATTGACACAATTACACTTTTTACTATGGTCCAAGGTCAGACTTGCCCTCTGTTTAATTGGATGATCAAGTTGCTCAAGCTTCAACTCTGATTTCCCAGAGCAGGACACCTTGAGTCCCAATACTTTCAGCAATTCCTTCCTTCTGTTAGACCACATACCACAGAGATTCCAGACCTGGCCATCCGGTTGGTATAGACCAAGACTTTGTAGAGAAAGATCGCTTGTAAAGCTCCGGTACTACACCCTTTGCTTTATTCACGATCAGGAGGATTTATTTTTATTTAACCTTTATTTAATCAGGCAGGACAGATTAAGAACACATTCTTATTTACAACTCTGGCCTGGGGGGAAGGGGCAAGGGGAAACTCACATTCATACCTCCCCAGTTGATGCCAATTAACCTAACCTGCATGTTTTTGGCCGCTGTGGGAGGAAACTGGAGAATTCCCGGGGTAAACCCACACAGACACGGGGAGAACATGCAAACTCCACACAGAAAGATCACCGTTGGTCAGGGGGTAGGATTGAACCCAAGATCCCATGAACAAGGGTAAGTTGCTGTGCTGCCACAGTGCTAAAACTAAGTTCATACTATAACTTTTGGACCAACTTTTACTGACGTTTTGAAAAATCAGAGAAATCAGTCCAAAAGTTGGTGAAATTATGTTTGTGAGTACGCACCAACTTTTACGAACTTTTGCTAGTGTCACGCCGCGCCGTTCATCAGCGGCGCCACCTGCTAACACACCTGATCCTCATCAGCGGCGAGGGATAAAAGCCGCCTCGCCCAGAGGCTCGGCCTGAAGCCGTCAGACTTCGTTCCCTCACCGCCGTGAGCATACCTTTCTTCAGCATCGCTATTCTGGGTAAGAACCCTTACCTCCTTTCCCAGTCTGCTCCCCTGTGCACAGGTGGATTCCCCGGCGGCGGACATCTCCGTTCCATCGCCCATCCTTCGCTGCTGCACGGAGCTCTCCAGGTGGCTGTCTCCCGGGCTACGTTCCCCTTGCTGTGCCAGCTATCCTGACAACTCAAGTAAGATCTTCTCTTGCCGTAATTCATCCTGTGTTGGTGTATGCCCGTCACCCTCTCCCTGAGCTCTCTCCATAGGGTTGCTCGGCCGAACGGTCATCTGCCTCTGTGCCTGAAGCAGACGCCACCACCAACACATCTGCATCCCGCAGACACACACTCATTCACCCCTGCTGTTAATAAACTCTTTGAACTACTCTAAGCCTGTGTGTGCGTGTCTCCTGAGCCGTGCGTTATGTCAGTACGGCTTCAGCAGAGCGGCTCGGCGGACGGCGGGCTCGCACACCGGCTTACCACTCTCGAGGCTAGAGTGGATCAGATAGCTTATCAACAGCAGGTGATCCTAAATCAATTGATAACTATCACTGGCCGATTGGACCGCCTGGACCCCCAGCAGCCGTTCCCCCCGGCTCCTCAGGGTGGCGCAGCTCCTGCTGTTCCGGTGGCCGTCCAGCCAGCTCCAGTGGCACCGGCCCGACTCACACCAATTCCGACCCCCGCCCGCTTTAGCGGAAAGCTCGGCGGAGCGCGGGGGTTTGTGATGCAGTGCGAGTCCGTGTTTGACCGTGTGCCCGGAGACTTTCCCTCAGATCACAGCCGGATCGGCTACATAGGGAACCTCCTGGAGGGGCGTGCTTTAACTTGGGCCTACACTATTATGGCGAGACCCAGTTATGCCACCCTCACCTATGCCGAGTTCGTGAGGCGCTTCCTGGAGGTGTTTGATCACTCCCGTTCCGAGGCGGTCCAGGTCGATCGGCTTCTCGCTCTCCAGCAGGGAAGCCGGTCGGCCGCGGATTATGCCATCGAATACCGGGTAGCGGCGGAGGAACTGGGCTGGGAGGAGCGCTCCCTCTGCGGCCTGTTTCTCCGCAGCCTCAATAGTGATCTGAGGGATGAACTGGCTGGACGGGATATCCCCGGAACGTTAGCGGAGCTAACCTCATTAGCAATCAGCTTGGACAACAGGCTGCGCGAGCGCTCCTCAGGACGGAAGCCGTCTGCTTCTCGCCCTCGAGGAGTCCCGCTACGCCTGCCCCAAGCTCGCCCCCTGGCGATGCCGCCACCATCGTGCCCTGAGGAGTCGGAGCCGATGGTGACGGGCTGGGCAAAGCTCTCCTTGGCAGAGAGACAGCGCCGCCGTGAGTTGGGTCTCTGCATGTATTGCGGAGACAATCAACACACGGTAGAGCTTTGCCCACAAAAGCCAAACGGTGGGGTCCGCGAGTCACTGTAGGGGGCCTCGCGGACGTCAATCGGCAAAGCCCCCTCACTCAATTAAAGCTGCCCATCCGTTTTTGCCACAACCCCACTGGGCACCTCACCCACGCACTGGTGGATTCGGGCGCAGAGGGCAGCTTCATTTCACAAGGCCTGGCAACCCGATTGGGCATCCGCTGTCAGGCGCTCAAACACCCCATCTCCCTGGTCCATCTCTCCCGTGCCTCCCTTGGGAGAGTTACCCATCAAACCATTCCTGTCCCAGTCATCATCTCAGGGAACCACCAGGAGGAAATGGTTTTCTACGTCCTGCCCAACTCTGTGTCGCCCGTCATCCTGGGGTATCCCTGGCTACGCCTCCACAATCCTGTCCTGGACTGGAGGTCAGCTGGGGTGTCGGCGTGGAGTACCTTCTGCATGGGCACCTGCCTTCAGTCCGCTGCCTGCTCCCCGTCCGCGGCTCCTCCTGTGGCGGATACAGCACCCCCGGACCTGTCACTGGTGCCCCCAGAATTTCACGACCTGGGTATGGTATTCAGCAAGTCGAAAGCTATGTCTCTTCCCCCGCATCGACCATATGACTGTGCCATCAATCTCCGCCAGGGGGCCCCCCTGCCATCTGGTCGGCTCTACAGCCTGTCGGCGCCGGAGAAGGAGACTATGAATACGTACCTGAAGGAATCACTGAGCGCTGGGATTATCCGCCCATCGTCATCACCCGTGGGGCGGGGTTTTTCTTTGTAGGGAAGAAGGACGGTTCCCTCCGTCCCTGTATTGACTACCGAGCTCTTAATGACATCACTGAGAGGGACCGTTACACCCTGCCCCTCATGGACACTGCCTTCCACTCCCTCCAGGGGGCGACCTGGTTTACCAAGCTGGATCTCCGCAGCGCTTACCACCTCGTCCGGATCCGGGAGGGAGATGAATGGAAAACAGCCTTCCGTACCCCGAACGGCCACTTTGAGTATCTCGTCATGCCGTTCGGGCTGACCAACGCTCCTGCCGTCTTTCAGCGCCTCATCAATGACGTCCTCCGGGATTTCATCGGCCTCTTCGTGTTCGTCTACCTGGACGACATTCTGATCTTCTCTCAGTCCAGAGACGAGCACCGGGTCCATGTGAGGCGGGTCCTTCAAAGACTGCTGGAGAATCGTTTGTACGTGAAGGCTGAGAAGTGCGAGTTTTACGCTAGGACCACATCCTTCCTGGGATTCATCATCGCCCAAGACCAGGTGCTCCCGGACCCAGAGAAGGTGAAGGCGGTGGTGGAGTGGCCTACTCCCGCATCTCGGAAGCAGGTGCAACAGTTTGTTGGCTTCGCCAATTTTTACCGCCGTTTTGTCCCGAATTTCAGCTGGATCGTCGGACCACTGACCCGCCTCACGTCCCCGAAGGTCCCGTTCCGGTGGACCGAAGAGGTCGATACTGCCTTTAAGGCGCTGAAGGCGGAGTTCTCCTCCCCCCGGGTCCTTCGCCAGGTCGACCCCGCGCTGCAGTGCATTGTGGAGGTGGACGCATCGGACACGGGAGTGGGAGCAGTGTTATCCCAGCGATCACCGGACGATGGCGCCAAGCGACCGTGCGCCTTCTTCTCCCGGCGCCTGTCCCCGGCGGAGAGGAACTATGATGTGGGGGACAGAGAGCTCCTGGCCATTAAACTCGCCCTACAGGAGTGGCGCCACTGGCTAGAGGGGGCGGACCTGCCGTTTGTGGTCTTGACGGACCATAAGAATTTAGAGTACCTACGATCTGCCAAGCGCCTGAATGCCCGCCAGGCACGCTGGTCTCTGTTCTTCGCCAGGTTCCGGTTCTCTATCACCTTCAGGCCAGGCTCCAAGAACGGCCTGCCTGACGCCCTCTCTAGACAGTTCACCCCCGTGGGGGCTGAGGAGACGCCCCACACTATCCTGCCCAGGTCGTGCGTCGTGGGAGCTATCTCTTGGGACATTGTGGACAAGATCCGGAAGGCACAGGAGGTGGAACCTGATCCTGACGGCGGACCGGAGGGAAGACTGTTCGTTCCGTCTACGGTCCGAGGAGAGGTCATCCACTGGCTCCACACCTCCCGGCTCACCTGTCATCCCGGCACCTCTCGGATGATCAGCCTCCTCCAACGGTCCTTTTGGTGGCCGGGCCTGCGGAGGGATGCAGCCCGCTACGCCCGGGCTTGTCCAATTTGTGCCACCAGCAAGTCGGGAAACGCCCCTCCAGCGGGTCTGCTCCAGCCTCTGCCCGTCCCTGGCAGGCCATGGTCGCACATCGCACTGGATTTCGTCACCGGGCTCCCAGCTTCCAACTCATTCGACACCATCCTGACCGTCGTGGACCGTTTCTCCAAGGCGGCACACTTCATCCCCCTGCGAGGTCTCCCTACCGCCCTGGAGACGGCGGGCTACCTCGTCCAACACGTGGTCAGGCTGCATGGGATCCCGGTGGACGTGGTCTCGGACCGGGGCCCCCAATTTTCATCCGAGGTTTGGAAATCCTTTTGCAACGCCATCGGAGCCAAGGTGAGCCTCTCCTCCGGCCATCACCCCCAGTCTAACGGGCAGTGTGAGAGGACCAATCAGGAGCTGGAGGCTGCGCTCCGCTGTGTTGCAAGATCCAAGCCGACGTCATGGAGCAACCATCTCGCCTGGGTGGAGTACGCCCACAACACCGCCCGCTCTTCTACAACGGGGATGTTCCCCTTCAAGGCGTCCCTGGGTTACGACCCCCCGCTGCTCCCAGCGCAGGAGAGCGAGGTAACTGTTCCGTCAGTTAGGGCGCACGTGAGGCAGTTCCGCTCCACCTGGGCCGCCGCGCGTCATGCGCTTTTACGCACAGCGGAGCGCAACAAGACCGTGGCGGACCGGCGTAGAAGACCTGCCCCGGCGTACAGAGTTGGGCAACTTGTCTACGTTTCCACCCAGGACGTCACCCTAAAAGGCGAGAGGAGGAAGCTGGCACAGCGCTTCATGGGTCCCTTCCCCATCACCCGGATCATCAACCCGGTGGCTGTGCGCGTGGCTATTCCCCCCTCCCTCCGCATCCATCCCACCTTCCACGTATCAAAGGTGAAGCTGGCAGTCACCGACCCCCTTTGCCCTCCTCCTGCAGCGCAACCCGCGCCCCGGATGATTGGTGGCCACCCGGCCTGGTCCGTCTCCTCCATCCTGGACTCCCGGCGCCGGGGTCGTGGGTTGCAATACTTGGCGGACTGGGAGGGCTATGGGCCCGAGCATCGACAATGGGTGCCCCCGTCATTTGTGTTGGACCCATCGCTCATCGCGGACTTCCACCGAGCGCACCCGGATAAGCCATCGCCAGGAGGCGCTGCTAGAGGGGGGAGTACTGTCACGCCGCGCCGTTCATCAGCGGCGCCACCTGCTCACACACCTGATCCTCATCAGCGGCGAGGGATAAAAGCCGCCTCGCCCGGAGGCTCGGCCTGAAGCCGTCAGACTTCGTTCCCTCACCGCCGTGAGCATACCTTTCTTCAGCATCGCTATTCTGGGTAAGAACCCTTACCTCCTTTCCCAGTCTGCTCCCCTGTGCACAGGTGGATTCCCCGGCGGCGGACATCTCCGTTCCATCGCCCATCCTTCGCTGCTGCACGGAGCTCTCCAGGTGGCTGTCTCCCGGGCTACGTTCCCCTTGCTGTGCCTGCTATCCTGACAACTCAAGTAAGATCTTCTCTTGCCGTAATTCATCCTGTGTTGGTGTATGCCCGTCACCCTCTCCCTGTGCTCTCTCCATAGGGTTGCTCGGCCGAACGGTCATCTGCCTCTGTGCCTGAAGCAGACGCCACCACCAACACATCTGCATCCCGCAGACACACACTCATTCACCCCTGCTGTTAATAAACTCTTTGAACTACTCTAAGCCTGTGTGTGCGTGTCTCCTGAGCCGTGCGTTATGTCAGCTAGCATTTCCCAGCGTTGCATTCAGTGTTGTCAAACTTTTGCCAACTTAGGCTAGTGTATGTGTAGCAGTTGCCAACTTAGGTTAGCTTAAGCAAAGGAATTCTCTGATATCAGTGTCAGGCGACGCTCATATAAAGATAAGCATTTGTGGAGGCTTCCCGCCATCCTGGACTTGCTTTTTTGGATGGATTCACACTACAACGTTTGGACCAACTTTTCTTAACGTTTTGGCAAATGTCTGGCTTTGCTGGCAAAAGCTGATAAAAGTTGGTGTTTGTTGGCAAACACTGGCAAAAGTTATATTCAATGAGAATTTTCAGCATGCTGAAAATTTGCTGACGTTTGGAAATAAAAATTGGTGAAAGCTGTGCTCAGTTTGTAACAGTTCCTGAGTGCTGAGTTAAGTTTTGCAGAGTTTACCTACAGTAAGTCAGTCTAAGTTAATGTCATAAATCGCCTTGGCAAGGGCAGGCAGAAGACACCAAATGCCAACTGTGAGTTTGCAACATTTATTAAGTAGAAGGAGAATGGGGAAGGAGAATGAAGGAGAATGGGGCTCATGTCTGAGGAAAAAGAGAACAGTCTGAACGGACCCAGGCTGAGGCACTTGGACACGCCGGGGGAAAAAGAGAGGAAAACTAGACGGAGCCACACCCGACGAGAGATGGGGCTCACGTCTGGGGAAACGGGAAAAAGGAATAACTCCAGGACGGAGCACACTGGTTAAAAAACACACACAAAGAAAAACACTTTCACTCAGAGTAACAGCAGGTCACTCTGAGGAAGCTAACAGCAGGATATGGCAACAGGGAACATAGCCTTTGTCCTTAAATAGGTAAATGATCCATGAATGACAGGTGTGGAACACAAGAGTGAAGAAATAATAAAAACAACAAGTGACAGCCGTGCAGCCCGCGAAACAGAGTTTGACAGCTGGATGTACATTGGGTGCTGTCAAAATAAAAACACCGAACACAAACCCACAAGATGCAAATAATACAATAGATACAAGATGATACACAAATACATAAACAAGACTATAATGACAAAACTAAGAATACAAGATAACTCATGAACGAATAGAGGTAAATAACAACCCAGACAAAATACAAAAAATGCAAGAAAACCCCCAAACAAAGATAACCATAGTAAATGAAGAATTCCTTTGCAAAAACAGATTAGTCCAATTGTTTTAATAATGAGAAAAAACATCTTTTCATCTGTTGGTTTATATGTGTTGGTGTTGCCAGTTCAGCTTCTAAGACATGGTCACTTGAAATATGAGTATCTCAGACATAACTAGAAAAGCACTCGGAGAGCGCAGACCTCCGCCAAGCACCACAGTTCCCCCCATACAGTGTTTGTGTGTACGTTTTCAGATTCCTTGACCATGAAAACATATGACTAGCAATTGGATTGACAATGATAGGATTAGTGGTTCAGTAGTTATTCACGAAAATGGCATTTTCCGTAATGGCGGCCACAGTTCCCCCCATACAGTGTTTGTGTGTACGTTTTCAGATTCCTTGACCATGAAAACATATGACTAGCAATTGGATTGACAATGATAGGATTAGTGGTTCAGTGGTTATTCACGAAAATGGCATTTTCCGTAATGGCAGCCACAGTTCCCCCCATACAGTGTTTGTGTGTACATTTTCAGATTCCTTGACCATGAAAACATATGACTAGCAATTGGATTGACAATGATAGGATTAGTGGTTCAGTAGTTATTCACGAAAATGGCATTTTCCGTAATGGCGGCCACAGTTCCCCCCATACAGTGTTTGTGTGTACGTTTTCAGATTCCTTGACCATGAAAACATATGACTAGCAATTGGATTGACAATGATAGGATTAGTGGTTCAGTGGTTATTCACGAAAATGGCATTTTCCGTAATGGCGGCCACAGTTCCCCCCATACAGTGTTTGTGTGTACATTTTCAGATTCCTTGACCATGAAAACATATGACTAGCAATTGGATTGACAATGATAGGATTAGTGGTTCAGTGGTTATTCATGAAAATGGCATTTTCCGTAATGGTGGCCACAGTTCCCCCATACAGTGTTTGTGTGTACGTTTTCAGATTCCTTGACCATGAAAACATATGACTAGCAATTGGATTGACAATGATAGGATTAGTGGTTCAGTAGTTATTCATGAAAATGCCATTTTCCGTAATGGCGGTTTTCTTCTGGACGGTGATCCAGATCATCCCCAAAATTTAATCAGTTTTTCCTTGTACCATTTCCAACAACACCTGAAAGTTTCATCGAAATCCGTCCAAAACTTTTTGAGTTATCTTGCTAACCAACAGACAGACAAACAAACAGACAAACCCCGGCAAAAACATTACCTCCTGGCGGAGGTAATAAAGCAGAAAGTTGAATATCAACTCATTGTTATTTTTTTGCAAATTATGAGTATTTTTTCAGCAAAAATATATAAGGCCGCAACACATACTTTTGCAAAAACAGACATGTCCCCCCAAAAATGCTAGTTTGTCTGGTGAATGCATCACTGGTGAATGCATCACTGGTTCATCTGCTTCATCAAAATTATCCATATTTGACATAAAATGCAACAAAACTGTAAAAAAAAAACAACAAAAAAAATGGCAGGGAAATCATGCAACGCAAGCAGGGAAATCAGTCAAAGCGAGCAGACCAGGGAGACAGCCATGATGAGTCACGTGACCCAAATACCAAGCATTGATTTGCCATGTGGAGTTATCTGGTTTTGTAAAGACAGAGTCCCGGCGTTTATCAGCTTTTGAAAAAAAAAAAGCAAAACAGGAACTTTATAGTGTATTGAACATAGGACTTATCGGATTATCTGGATCAACCCTGAGATAAAAACACTTCTGAGAGAGAAGAAGAGGATCTTCAGGTCGGGGAACAGGGAGATGCTGAAGTCCGTACAGAGGGAGCTGAGGAGAAAGATCAGAGAAGGCAAGGACAGCTTCAGGAAGAAGATGGAGGACAAGCTGCAACAGAGCGACATCAGCGGGGTCTGGAGAAACCTCAAAACCATCTCGGGGCTCCAGAATACCTCCCCCCAGGCCACGGGGGGCAGGGAGTGGGCGAACAACCTGAATCTGTTTTTCAATAGATTTGACCAACCGCCCTCCCCCCTGTCTGCACAACAACCACTGCTGCCTCTAAGAAATCAAGTCCTGCTACCCACTCCCCACTCCACCGACACCCCCCCCACTCCCAACACACAGCCCCCCATCCTGACCCTGACCAAGACCCAGGTGAGGACGGAGCTGAGGAAGATCAAGGCGAGGAAGGCGTCGGGACCGGACGGCATCAGCGCAAAGCTCCTCAAGTCCTGTGCAGACCAGCTGTGTGGGATTGTGACGTATATCTTCAACATGAGCCTGAAACTGGGGAGGGTACCACAGCTGTGGAAAACATCTTGTGTGGTACCTGTACCAAAAACTTCCCACCCCAAAGACCTGAACAGCTTCAGACCGGTGGCCTTGACGTCCCACTTGATGAAGACCCTGGAGAGACTGCTCCTTGCTCATCTCCGCCCCCTGGTGGAACCAGCGATGGATCCACTCCAGTTCGCCTACCAGCATGGCATTGGGGTGGAGGATGGGGTGATCTTCCTCCTTCACCGTTCTCTGTCCCACCTGGAGAAGCCCGGGAATATGGTGAGGATCATGTTCTTTGACTTCTCCAGTGCTTTCAACACCATCCAACCGATGATCCTGAAGGACAAGCTGCTGCGCGCAGGGGTGGACCAGCACCTGTCATCATGGATCCTGGACTACCTCACGAACCGGCCTCAGTTTGTGAGAACCCGGGACTGTGTTTCCGACACGATCATCAGTAGCACGGGGGCCCCCCAGGGAACGGTGCTGGCTCCCTTCTTGTTCACTCTTTATACTGCGGACTTCTCACACAACACAACACATTGCCATCTACAGAAGTTCTCTGATGACTCTGCGATCGTTGGTCTCATCTCCAGCGGAGATGAAGCTGAGTACAGAGGGCTTATCCAGGACTTTGTGGACTGGTGCCATCGGAACTGCCTCCAGATCAACGCGAGGAAAACTAAGGAGCTGGTGGTGGACTGCCGCAGGCATGGGCAGCCCCTCACAGCACCAGTAAATATACAGGGAACAGACATCGAGATGGTGACATCCTACAAGTACCTGGGTATTCATCTGAACAATAAACTAGACTGGTCACACAATACTGACGCACTCTACAAGAAGGGACAGCGCAGGCTGTTCCTGCTGAGGAGACTCAGGTCTTTTGGTGTACAAGGGGCGCTGCTGAAGTCATTTTATGACACGGTGGTGGCATCAGCCATCACTTTTGGAGTGGTCTGCTGGGGCAGTGGCATTACTGCAGCCGATAGGAAGAGACTGAACAAACTGATTAAGAAAGCTAGCTCTGTCCTGGGGCAACGCCTTGATCCGATGGAGGAGATAGGAGAGAGAAGGACGGTGGCTAAACTGTCATCTCTGCTGGAGTCCGAGTTCCACCCTATGCAGGACATACTGGATGCACTGAGGAGCTCATTTAGCAGCAGACTACATCATCCCAGGTGCACAACCGAGAGGTTTCGTAGGTCCTTCCTACCAACGGCTGTCAGACTGTACAACCTAAGCAGGGCTGCTCGCAGAGATAGCAAAAAGACGTAACAAACTAATAGTTTTTTTTTTTTTTTTTTTTTTTTTTGAATGCAAAAGATGCAATAGACTTACACAATGGTCCTCTCCGGCATACAACTAGGAACATACCGGTCGCTATGGAGGGTGAGAATATGTATGGGCACATAATCATACCATGTAGGATAACTAAATAGACGGTTATGCTGTTTCATCCCACCTAGCAACAATGCTCTGCACTGTGTGTGTTTATATATTTACATATTTATTCCATCTAGCTACAATGCTCTGCACTGGGTGTGTTTATATTTATATATCTATATATTTATTCCATCTAGCTACAATGCTCCGCACTGTGTTTTTATATATCTACATATTATTCCATCTAGCTACATTGCTCCGCACTGTGTGTGTTTATATACTTGCATATTTATTCCACCTAGCTGCAATGCTCCATACTGTGGGTGTTTATATATTTACATATTTATTCCATCTAGCTACAATGCTCTGCACTGTGTGTTCATATATTCATATATTTATTCCATCCAGCTACAATGCTCTGCACTGTGTGTCTGTGTGTGTGTGTGTGTATATATATATTTTATAGTAATATGTACATATGTATATTAGCTGCTCTTGCTTGCTTGTTTTTTCTTGCCTTCTGATTGTTGCTCTGAGTGTTGCTATCCCTGTGCTGTTGCAATCCTGGAATTTCCCCGTTGTGGGACTAATAAAGGCTTATCTTATCTTATCTTATCTTATTTTGAGAAAAACAATTTGAACTTCTATAAGTAGGTAATGTGAATGTGTTGTACAGAGGGAAATTTTCTTTGAAGTGGCGTTTCTCGGTTTTTGCCAATGAACTCTTCAAATACACGATAAACATAGATGCAAACAAACAGAAGGACTCAAACTAAACTGGAAGACTGGATTCTGAGCATAGCACACACCCGTGCTCAGAATCATGACAGTGCCCCCACCTCAAGGGTGGATACCAGACACCCTGATGTAACATCAAAAAAGAACAGAGGACCCACCCACAAAGAAGACCACCCCCTAACAAGAAAAAACAACCCACCCCAGGAGGGAAGAGGGGAACCCAGGCACAGAGGGACCAAAACAAACAAGAAAACAAGAAAAAACTCATGATCCACAACACTGTACAGCAGGTGGCAGTAGAATACCAAAGAAACAGAGTAAAAATTAACACAGTTCAGGTGGTCTACTAGAGTCCAATGACCACCCGGTCACGAGTTGGAATGTGTTGGGTGGCCTCCCAGAGTCTCTAAGCCATCCAAGCAAAGGACGTAATCTGACAGGTGGCCTCCCAGCATCCCTGAACCAACAAACTGCAGAACATGACACACTCCCCCTTGGAGGCGGTAGCTGGAACATGTGCTCCTTGCGGGCTACAGGGGCTGAGGCATGAGTCAAGTGGACTCGTGGCGGGAGAGGGTTGACCCCTGAAGAGGACCGCTGGTCAGCAGCAAGCTGAGACAGCGATGACAACTGACTATCGAAGGGACCAGGCGAATGGATGGCTGACCAGGGTGGCTGACCAGCAAAAGGACCAAATAAGGGGAATAACTCTCAACAACTTTGGACAGAGACAGAGGACCCTCAATGACCTCGGACGGAGACGGAGGATCCACGGCAACCTCAGGTGATGGTAGAGGACCCACAGTGACTTCAGGTGGAGGTACAGGACCCACGGCGACCTCAGGCAGAGATAGAGGACCCACGGCCACCTCAGGTGGAGGTACAAGACCCATGGCGACCTCAGCCAAAAGCGGAGGACCCATGGTGACCTCGGGTGAAGATGAGGGGCCCATGGTGATCTCAGATGGAGATGGCAGACCCACGTTGACCTCAGGTGATGGTGGATGACAATCAGCGGACTCAGACGAAGATTCAAGCAGAGGAGAAGAAACACACACTGGGTTACTACCACTAGCAACAGTGGAGCCTGGTGAGGAGAATTTAGGAACAGCCGGCGGCTGCGACTGGTTCCCCTCACCAAGAGCTAAGCAAGATTTCTCTAATATTGTTAATGTGAAGACAAAGAAGAGAATTTGCCTTAGCTCCAGCTCCACCGCCATCCAGGACACCAGCAACTCTGGCTGGGACGTCTCGAATCCATTCATCTGGCACTCCAACCCCGGCTCGGCCACCTCAGAGGGGGAGGAAAAGAAAAATACCGGAACATTACCGGCAGCAGTGGAGCCCGGTGGGGAGAGCTCAGGAGCAGAAGATGTGTGAAACTGAATCTCCCCACCATGAGCTAGACAAGATTTCTCTAAATCTGCAGATGCAAAAACAGAACACAGTACTTGCCTAGGCTCAAGCTCCACACTGCCATTCAGGACTCTGGCGAACCAGGCTGGGATGTCTTGAATCCGCTCCTCTGGGCATCCACTCCCGACATGGCCACCTCAGACGGGAAGGAAGAGATGGACACTGGAACACTATTACTGGCAGCAGTGGAGCCCAGCAAGGAGAACTCAGGAGCAGAGGACAGCTGCAGCTGATTCTCCCTGCCACAAGCAAGACAAGACTTCTCTAAGGCTAATAGTGGAGAGACTGAAAAGAGAACTTGCCTTGACTCAAGCTCCACTGCTGTCCAGGACTCCGGCGACTCTGCTGCGATGACGCCAACAGCAAGCATGATCGTGGATGCAGCTGAAGGACCTCCAGGCGTAGCGACCGACGTAGGTGGAATTCCTGGCATGGGGACTAAAACTGGAGGTTGCCTCACCAATGATGCCGACTCCTGTGCTGCTTAAACTAGGGGACACGCTCCTGTTGGCTCAAGTTTCAGGGCACAGGTAGCGTTCTCATCCCATCTGCAGGGCTGGAACAGAATCTTCCAGGGCCGCAGGCTCCTCCATTGTCCGGCGACTCCATCCCCGGACCGGTGGACACCCAAGGGACACAGGAGGAGACATGGGAGAGGTAGGTGAGGAACCAGTGGCAGCAGCAGGCAGTGACGACCAACAGGCAGTGACGACTCAGCTAACGTGGGCTGCCGATGCTTAGCCTCACCACAGGGAATAAGGCAAGACATTTCATTTCTATGTGCAGGAGAATGAAAACACACTTGCCTTATCTCCCGGGGCGCGATGGTATCTGCTGCTGAATGACCTCCAGATGTGGTGTCTGACGGTGGTGGAACTTCCGGCGTGGCGGCTGATGCTGGAGGTTGCCTCACCGCTGGTGCAGAGACCCGTGCAGCTGAAGTCAGGGGACACTCTCTTGTCGGCTCAGCCTTCAGGACACAGGGGGTGCTCTTCTCCCGTCCAGAACGTGGCTGCGGGGCAGGAATGGAATCTTCCAGGGCCACAGGGCCCTCTGTCATCCGGATTACTGGTTGCCTTGGAAACAACAGATGTTTTTTTTTTTTTTTTTTTTTTCCTGTCTGAAAAAAAATATTTTCTTGGTAAATGGAATAAAGGTTTTTTGTAAAATTTTCAGTCAGTCTGTCTACTCTCTGCCTGCTACACACACACATGTATATATATATTAAATTAAATCAAATTATATATACACTACCGTTCAAAAGTTTGGGGTCACTTAGAAATTTCCTTATTTTTGAAAGAAAAGCATTTTTTTTCAATGAAGATAACTTTAAACTAATCAGAAATGCACTCTATACATTGCTAATGTGGTAAATGACTATTCTAGCTGCAAATGTCTGGTTTTTGGTGCAATATCTACATAGGTGTATAGAGGCCCATTTCCAGCAACTATCACTCCAGTGTTCTAATGGTACAGTGTGTTTGCTCATTGCGTCAGAAGGCTAATGGATGATTAGAAAACCCTTGTGCAATCATGTTAGGTCTGCAATGCTGTAATTGCTGCAAATGGAGGATTCTTTGACGAAAGCAAAGTTTGAAGGAAAAAAATTATTATTTCAAATACAAATCATTATTTCTAACCTTGTCAATGTCTTGACTATATTTTCTATTCATTTTACAACTCATGGTGGTAAATAAGTGTGACTTTTCATGGAAAACACAAAATAATTGTCTGGGTGACCCCAAACTTTTGAACGGTAGTGTATATATATTCATCTTCTTCCGCTTAATCCTTTTCGGGTCGCGGGGGGCTGGAGCCTATCCCAGCATCTTTGGGCGAGAGGCAGGGTACACCCTGGACAGATTGCCAGTCCATCGCAGGGCCAACACAGAGAGACAGACAACCATTCACTCTCACATCCATACCTAAGGACAATTTAGAATCCCCAGTTGATGCCAATTAACCTAACCTGCATGTCTTTGGCATGTGGGAGGAAACCGGAGTACCCGGAGTAAACCCACACAGACACGGGGAGAACATGCAAACTCCACACAGAAGGGTCACCGATGGTCTGGGGGTGGGATCAAACCCACGATGGTCAAGGGTGGAATCGATCCCATGACCTTCTTGCTGTGCTGCCACTGTGCTAACCACTGCTCCACAGCACGGTATATATGTATATAGATATATATAGATATATATATATTGTGGTGAACACTCAATGGACCTGTTGGACCGGTTCTGTGACTCGCATTTCAGGTCAGAACAAAGGCAGGAAGCTTAGCCTTGTTATGCAAGGCTGGAGACTGTGGGGGGTCGATTAAAGGATGCGTGGGAGACAGTGGAAGTGATATCATGGAGGGAAATGCATTGTGACTGTCTTTATTATGCCAGGTGGTGAAATGCATTGTGACTATCTTTATTATGCAAGGTGGTCTGTGGGACATGTGATCTATGAGGTGTGAAGTCCCTGATATTTAAGGACAAGAGTTACTGTTTCATTCTCTCTCTTTTTTCTGCTGTTGAAATGATGGAGATGCAAATAAAGCTGACTCTGAGAAAGAACGCTGCCTCGTCATTTTCACATCCTCCACAATATATATATAATCTCCCAAAAATGTGACAACCCGAAAGAAAAAAAAAATCTCCTCATTGAGAAATTTACTGTTCTTAATTTTCTGCTCCGTACGTAATCATTCTTCAGGATTTATTGGTTCACTTTCATTGTGGGACTCAAACAGCGCTGATGTGGTGTCAAAAAGTAAATGACATTTAACAGGATTTTTTGTTATTTTAATGGAGAGAGGTGTAACATTCATTCATTCATTCATTCATTCATTCATCTTCTTCCGCTTAATCCTTTTTGGGTTGCGGGGGTGCTGGAGCTTATCCCAGCATCTCTGGGCGAGCGGCAGGGTACACCCTGGACAGATCGCCAGTCCATCGCAGGGCCAACACAGAGAGATAGACAACCTTTCACTCTCATAGTCATACCTAAGGACAATTTAGAATCCTGTTTTGATACCAGTTAACCTAACTTGCATGTTTTTGGCATGTGGGAGGAAACCGGAGAAATCCTGGAGTAAACCCACGTAGACACGGGGAGAACATGCAAACTCCACACAGATCACTGTTGGTCGGCGGCTGGGATCGAACCCAGGATCCCCCAGCCAAGGGTGAGTTGCTGTGCTGCCGCAGTGCTAACCACTCCACCACCGTTCCGCCAGAGGTGTAACAGTCAAAATATAGTTACCCGTCATTTTATTTATATGATGATTCATTAATAGTTTTGTTTAATTCCATCCACATTCACATTTTAATTGCAGACTTAGTGTTGAAGTCTATAGCATTACTTAATTTTTTTTTAGATGGATGAATGAATGAATGAATGAAAGAATGAATGAACGAACGAACAGGGGAAAAGGGATGCAGAAATAACTACATAGGAATATCAAACAAAAATTAATACTGAAATGTATGCCCAAGGGAGATGTGTTCACTCCAGAGGCAGGTCCAGAATGGCAGGAAGCCTCCACAAACACTGATCTTTATATGAGCGCTACCTGATGCTGATGTCAGCTGAACTGTGCTGAGTATTTCTCTGATTTTTCAAAATGTCTGTAAAAGTCGGTCCAAACGCCATAGAGTGAACCCAGCTTTAACTTAGGCTGACTTAGGTAAACTCTGAATAACTTAGCTCAGTACTCAGGAACTTTTACAAAATGAGCACAGCGTTCACCAATGTGTATTTCCAAATGTCGGTAAATTTTCAGCAGGCTGAAAATTTTCAAAGAACAACTTTTGCCAGCGTTAACCAACAAACACTAGCAATCTGTCATAAATCGCCCTTTTCAAGGGCAGGACTGAGGACACCAAGTGCCAACTGTGAGTTGCAACGTTTATTAACTTAAACACAAACAACACTTACAAATAAGGAATGATGGGAGAAATGCTGGAGAAGAATGGGGCTCACAACTGGTGGGGAGAGTGAACAGCCTGGACGGAACACTGGCTGAGGCGCTCGGACACACTGGGGAAAAAGAGACAAAACCCAGACGGAGTCACACCCGAACAGAACCGGGACTCATGCCTGGGGAGACAGGAAAGGAGACAATTCCCAGACGGAGCACAACCATTCACCTCTGCAGGAAACACACTTTCACTCAGAGTTTGGCTGGTGCTCTAAGGAAGCTAACAGTAGGACGTAAACAAGGACTGTCAAAATAAAAGCATAAACTGTGACAAACGAAAATCATGAAATAATCCAATGAACAAGACTACACTTAACAGAGGGACCGAGGGAGAAGGTAAGAATAATGAGAAATACAAAATCAACCAGAGCTAATGATACAAAACTACTAAAGGAAATCTAAGGGCAAGGACAAATATTAACACAGGAAAATAACTTGAAGTACAAAATACAATAAACCAAACTAAATACAAAATAAAGAAAGCTGCAGAAATACAGGAAGTGACTACAACGACTTAGAGGCAGAGCACGCCTCCCACCCGTGCTCAGGATCATGATAGTGCCCCCCCCCCCAAGGGTGGATACCAGACACCCTGATGTAATCATCAAAAAAGATAAAAAAGGACCCACCCACAAAGAAGACTCCCCCGCCCCCAACAAGAAAACACAATCCACCTCAGGCGGGAGGAGGAGGAACCCAGGCACGGAGGGACTGAAACAATCGAGAAAAACCCCCCAAAACAACTCATGCCCCAAACACTGTACAACTAGGTGGCAGTAGAACACTAAAGAAACAGAGGAAAAATTAACACAGTTCCGGTGGTCTGCTAGAGTCCAACGACCACCTGGTCACTGGTTGGAAAGTGTCAGGTGGCCTCCCAGAGTTTCTAAGCCACCCAAGCAAAGGACGTAATCTGCCGGGTGGCCTCCCAGCATCCCTGAACCCATAGACCGTAGAACACGACATGCCTCCTCCTGGAGGTGGTAGCTGGAACACATGCTCCCTGAGGGCTATAGGGACTGATGCATGAGTCAAGTGGACTTGTAGCAGAAGACCGTTGACCCCTGAAGAGAACCGCTGGCCACTCCTCCGGACATCTACTCGCGACACGGCCACCTCCGATGGGAAAGAGGAGATGGACACCGAAACACTATTACTGGCAGCAGTGGAGCCTGGCAAGGAGAACCCAGGAGCAGAGGACATCTGCAGCTGATTCTTCCTGCCACGAGCAAGACAAGATTTCTTTAAGGCTAATAATGGAGTGACTGAACAGAGAACTTGCCTTGACTCGAGCTCCACTGCCATCCAGGACTCCGGCGACTCCACTGCGATGACCCCAGCAGCGGGCATGATGGTGGATGTAGCCCAAGGACCTCCAGGTGTGGCAACCAACACAGGTGGAACCCCCGGCGTGGCAGATGAAGCTGGAGGTTGCCTCACCGATGATGCTAGCTCCCGTGCTGCTGAAACCAGGGGACACTCCCCTGTCGGCTCAAGTTTCAGGACGCAGGTAGCGTTCTCCTCCCATCCAGGGCATGGTTGCAGGGCTGGAAGGGAATCTTCCAGGGCTGAAGGCTCCTCCACCATCTGGCGGCTCCATCCCAGGACCGGCGGACACTTAGGAGACACAGGAGGAGACATGGGAGAAGTAGGCGAGGGACTGTTGGCAGAAGCAGGCAGTGAAGACTCAACTAATGTGGGCCGCAGATGCTGAGCCTCACCATTGGGAATAAGGCAAGACATTTCATTTTTATTTATTTATTTTTTTTGATTTTGTATACTTTATTGATCCCCAGAGGGGAAATTGAGGGCATCCACCTGGATGGATGAAGCAGCCACGATACGGCGCTATCCCTTAACCATTCACACACACATTCACACCTAGGGCCACTTTAGAGTCTCCAATTAACCTAACCTGCATGTTTTTGGCCTGTGGGAGGAAACCGGAGAAATCCTGGAGTAAACCCACGCAGATACGGGGAGAACATGCAAACTCCACACAGATCACTGTTGGTCAGGGGCTGGGATTGCACTATGTGCTGGAAAATGAAAGCACACCTGCCTTATCTCCCGGGGCGTGATGGTATCAGCTGCTAAAAGACCTCCAGATGAGATGACCAACACTGGTGGAACTCCCGGGGTGGCGGCTGATGCTGGAGGTTGCCTCACCACTGGCTCGGAGACCCATGCAGCTGAAATCAAGGGATACTCTCTTGTCGGCTCAGTCTTGAGGGCACATGGGGGCACTCTTCTCCTGTCCAGGACATGGCTGTGGGGCAGGAATGGAATCTTCCAGGGCCGCGGGGCCCTCTGTCATCCGGCGGCTCTCTCTTAGGACTGGCGGACATTCAGGGAAAGCAGGAGGAGACTCAGGAGTAGCAGGTGAGGAGACATGAATAATTGCAGCAGCAGGTGGTGAGAGTTCAGCCAAAGTGTGCGGCTGCTGTTCAGCTCTCCCACAGGGAATAAGACAAGGCATTTCATCTACAGGTGTTAAAGAATGAAACTGTACTTGCCTTAATTCCCGTGGTGTGATGGTGGCTGCTGCAGAAGACCCAGATGTATCCCTCTCAGGCATGGGCCCCTTTGTAGAAAAAGGATGAGCCGGGCCTGCAGGCATGCCTACTGCCAAAAACACAGCAGCAAGAGGTGACATCATGGAGGATGGGGGGAAGCAGCAGCAGACGAGGAGGAGGAGGCTGACGAGACAGCTGATGAAGAAAAGCTCTGAAAAAACGAGGCGGCTGTTGCTGTATTCCTCCAACGGGATACAGCTAAATGGCAGTGAGACGCTTGGCACTTCTGTTCCAGGGAATGCTCTCTTGTCAGCTCAGGAACAGTGGGGAGTAAGCCTCTCATCAGCCTGTGAAATGTTATTTGTAGGGTGAAGACGGTCGTCAGGAGCTCTGCATACCTGGAGTACTTCCTCAAACTGGGATGTGCCTCCACAATTGCTGCTGCTGACTCCACATTCTTCAGGACCTCCTTAGATGACCGGGAGGCGAGTGCTGCATAAACAAAATCCTGGATGAAATGAACCACTCACTGTTCATCCATGCTAGGGCTTCCAGCCGCCAACCTCACTCTGCTAGCGGAGCCCCAGCGCGCTGATGGCATAACGTCCACTCTCCCTCCGGTAAGCAAAATAACAGGTGAAAAAGAAAACGCAAACACACAGCAGCTGGTGTCCACACAGGCCGTGTCCTTCTGTCATAAATCACCTTTTTCAAGGGCAGGACTGAGCACACCAAGTGCCATCTGTGAGTTGCAACATTTATTAACTTAAACACAAACAACACTTACAAATAAGGAATGATGGGAGAAACGCTGGAGGAGAACGGGGCTCACAACCGGTGAGGAGAGTGAACAGCCTGGACGGAACACTGGCTTGGGCGCTCGGACACACTGGGGAAAAAGAGACAAAACCCAGATGGAGTCACACCCGAACAGAACCGGGGCTCACGCCTGGGGAGACAGGAAAGGAGACAAATCCCGGATGGAGTGCACCCATTCACCTCTGCAGGAAACACACTTTCACTCAGAGTTTGGCTGGTGCTCTGAGGAAGCTAACAGTGGGATACAGCAATGGGGGAACCATTGTTGTATCCTTAAATAGGTAAATGGGAATGAACCAGTGAATGACAGGTGTGGATCACAAGAGTGAGGAAATAATCAGGTCAACAGGTGACAGGTGTCAAAGCCCACAAACAGGCCTTGACAGCAGGAAGTAAACAACGAAAATCAAGAAATAATCCAATGAACAAGAACACACTTAACAGAGGGACCTAGGGAGAGGGTAAGAATAATAAGAAATACAAAACCAACCAGAGCTAATGATACAAAACTACAAAAGGAGTTCTAAGGGCAAGGACAAATATAAACACAGGAAAATAACTTGAAGTACAAAATACAATGAACCAAAGTAAATACAAAATAAACAAAGATGCAGAAATACAGAAAGTGACTACAACAACTTAGAGGCAGAGCACGGCTCCCACCTGTGCTCAGGATCATGACACAATTATTAATTTTTGCCAGCAGAGCCAGACGTTTGCTAAAATGTCAGTAAAAGTCGGTCCAAATGTTCTAGTGTGAATCCACCTTAACCACTGCGCCACCGTGCTGCCCTTTTATGTGGTCCTCCCTTTTTGACTCTAGGACACCCAACCTGGATTCTGAGGTTCACTCATGCATAAGGGTCACACTCACACTTTCACAGTTTTAATTTCCCAACCCCAATTCACTCAATAAGTGATGTTGCTTTATTGGCCCTCTCTCCCCTCTGATTCAGAGATACAACTGGCTTCAAGCAGCTGTAAGAGAGTGACTTTGGCTTCTGGCAGAGTTTTGGAGTGACTTCGGGCACTCGATTAAAATTTTTAGTCCCAAGGAGACACCGTCTAAGGTGGCTGAGGGCTTCTGGTCTCAGTCTTAATGTTCTCCTTTTACTCACCGGGGACTTGTTCCAAGTACGGCACAGCCAAACGATCAGTGACTGACTTCAGCCTTTGTATCCAATTCGTGTTTAAGGCCTCTGATTTAAACTGACTATGACCAATAAGCATGACTAGGTCTCAGTTTTCTAAAATACAACTTCAATTTTGCTTAAATTTCTTATAAATTTTGGTAAAGAATTTGGGATATTATTTGATCCAAAACTTACTCAGATTGTGACACACCAAAATTTAAACTAAGTCCTAAATAGCACATTTTGAAGTAACAGGTGGTGCCTCATCTTTTTAGTCTTTCGAGCCGGCCTTGTGTGCCAGATTCTGTTCAGCTGGAGACCAACTTACCGGGACCACTGTGTCCTTAACGCTTTCTGGGGGAATCCCTGTACGGGCCACCAATCTGCCAGGGTTCAGAATTCCACTAAGGCAGTTTAATACCCAAAATGAAATAAGTAGACAAAGTCAGAATTAGTTCAGAGTATCAAGAAATCAATCATTTACTGAGACATAAATGTGCAAGAGCAGTCATCTCAATTATATGCCTTCCTCCAATCGAAGGGTCTCACAAGACAGGGGCAGATTTACTAACGTGCTGTGCCATCGCAAAACCCTGTTTTGGCATTAAAAAAACAAAACAAAACAAAAAAAACTACTGTTGAGATTTACTAAAGGGCGCAGGGCAAAGGTTTTTTTTTTTTTTTTCCCTTGTCCTGTCAGGCAGCTAGGCAAACAGAACAGGGATCTGTCACCCTTATTGTGCCAGAACAGATTTACTTTGCCAAGAGGAGCTTATACAGTACCTAACTGTGCACTGTATATCGTTGTAAACTCCTCCTGTAATAACTTTTAATACTTTATTTCAATTGTTTTACCCATGGAAGACCTAGGATCCTAGGTCTAGGACCTAGACCTAGGATGACTCATGACACGATAACAAAATCGATCATCGACCGGCGACCTAGGGTGTTCTGGTGCCAGGTGCACACATGAACACCCTTATGCTTGAACATGGTGTTCGTTATGGACAGACTGTGGTTAGCACAGAAGTCCAATAACTGAATACCACTCGGGTTCAGATCGGGCAGGCCGTTCCTCCCAATCACCCCCCTCCAGGTTTCACTGTCATTGCCCTCGTGTGCATTGAAGTCCCCCAGTAGGACAATGGAGTCTCCAAGAGGAGCACCCTCCAGCACCCCAGTCACAGATTCCAAAAAGGGTGGGTACTCTGAAACATCATTTGATGCATAGGCACAAATGATGGTCAGGACCCGTTTCCCAACCCGAAGGCGCAGGGAAGCAACCCTTTTGTCCACCGGGGAAAACTCCAATATAGAGGCAGCAAGGTGGGGGGATACAAGAATACCCACCCCTGCTTGTCGCCTCTCGCCCTGGGCAACTCCAGAAAAGGCCAAGCTCCAGCCCCTCTCCAGGAGACTGGTTCTGGGCCCAGAGCTGTGTGTTGAGGTGAGGCCGACTATATCTAGCCAGTATCTCTCAACCTCGTGCACCAGTTCAGGCTCCTTCCCCACCAGAGAGGTGACATTCCAAGTACCAAAAGCCAGTTTAGAAAGCTTGGGATCAGTTCGCCAAGGTCTCCACCTTTGACCACCACCTAATCCACATAGCACCGGACCCCCATGATCCCTCCTGCAGGTGGTGAGCCCACTGGAGGGCGGACCCATGTAACTCCTTCGGGCTGAGCCCGAAGGATGTTGATGTTGATTCGGGATCCACATTCGGGATCCACATTCGGGATCATGTTGATTCGGGATCCACATTCACAGCCGCTGTGGAGCTCCGCCACGTTTAATGGGAAAGCCCCTCACCATCGCGGATCCACATGCAATTTTTGCGCGGCCCGGACATCTTTGCTGTCCTGGGCCGGCACTTGCTTACCCCCACCCCCCTCCACCTCCTCCTGCACAGAGCTTTTCCCGCACCTCGCTTCCAAAGCCGGCCGATCGCCGTCTCGTTCCCCTGCTGAGCGCCGTGGGGGGAGCGGTGTGGGGTGACCTACCACAATCAGCTTGGACAGTCAGAGCACTCAGCTTGAGCAGGAAACAGAACAATGATATGTATGGACTGATATCAATATGTAAATGTGCCTGCATTCTCTTTTGTCCTACAGCCCCAGAGCAAAGAGAAGAATTCCAGCGCCAGTAATCAGGCAATTGATATGTGTGACTCTTATGCAAAGTTGCCATGCATTCTCTCTTGACTGTGATGTAAACCTGCCATGTGCATTCTTTCTTGACTGTTATGTAAATGTCCCATGCATTCTCTCTTGCTGGTATAAATGTGCTCACTCAAAGCTCACTGTTAGCACTCTTAGGCAACGCACTCAGGGCTCACTCACAGCGCACAGACAGAGCGCTGAGTGAGTCTCATGATGGAGGAATAAAACACCTTTAAACTTCGGCTTGCTGTGTCCGCCTGCACTTATTCGTTCCTCCACACTGAGGAGCCTCCACCAACGAGCCCGAATGTTGTGGATGTTTCAGACGATCAAACAAATTTAAATATTAGACAAAGATAACACAAGTAAACACAAAATGCAGTTTTTAAATGAAAGTGTTCATTATTAAGGAAAACAAAAATCCAAACCTACATGGCCCTGCGTGAAAAAGTGATTGCCCCCTAAACCTAGTAACTGGTTGGGCCATCCTTAGCGGCAACAACTGCAATCAAGCATTTGTGATAACTGGCAATGAGTCTTTTACAGCGCTGAGGAGGAATTTTGGCCCACTCATCTTTGCAGAATTGTTGTAATTCAGCCACACTGGAGGGTTTTCGACCATGAACTGCCTTTTTAAGGTCATGCCACAGCATCTCAATCAGATTCAGGTCAGGACTTTGACTAGGCCACTCCAAAGTCTTCATTTTGTTTTTCTTAAGCCATTCAGAGGTGGACTTGCTGGTGTGTTTTGGATCATTGCCCTGCTTCAGAACCCAAGTGCGCTTCAGCTTGAGGTCACGGACAGATGGCCGGACATTCTCCTTCGGGATTTTTTGGTAGATAGCAGAATTCATGGTTCCATTTACCACAGCAAGTCTTCCAGGTCCCAAAGCAGCAAAACAGCCCCAGACCATCACACTACCACCACCATATTTTACTGTTGGTATGATGTTCTTTTTCTGAAATGCTGTGTTACTTTTATGCCAGATTTAATGGGACACATACCTTCCAAAAAGTTCAACTTTTGTCTTGTCAGTCCACAGAGTATTTTCCCAAAAGTCTCAGGGATCACCAAGATGTTTTCTGTCAAAACTGAGACAAGCCTTTATGTTCTTTTTGCTCAGCAGTGGTTTTCATCTTGGAACTCTGCCATGCGGACCATTTTTGGCCAGTCTCTTTCTGATGGTGGTGTCATGAACACTGACCTTAGCTTAGGCAAGTGAGGCCTGCAGTTCTTTGATGCTGTTGTGGGGTTTTTTGTGGCCTCTTGGATGAGTCGTCGCTGCACTCTTGGGGTAATTTTGGCCAGCCACTCCTGGGAAGGTTCACCACTGTTCCATGTTTTCGTCATTTGTGGATAATGGCTCTCACTGTGGTTCACTGGCGCCCCAAAGCTTTAGAAATGGCTTTATAATCTTTTCCAGAATGATAGATCTCAATTACTTTGTTTCTTATTTGTTCCTGAATTTCTTTGGATCACAGCATGATGTCTAGCGTTTGAGGATCTTTTGGTCTACTTCACTTTGTCAGGCAGGTCCTATTTAAGTGATTTCTTGATTGAGAACAGGTGTGACAGTAATCAGGGGTGGGTGTGGCTAGAGAAATTGCTCAGCTTTCCAAAGATGTGATAAACCACAGTTTATTTATGTTTTAACAGGGGCTGCAATCACTTTTTCACACAGGGCCATGTAGGTTTGGATTTTTTTTTACCCTTAATAATAAACACCTTCATTTAACAACTGCCTTTTGTGTTTACTTGTGTTATCTTTGTCTAATATTTAAATTTGTTTGATGATCTGAAACATTTAAGTGTAACAAACATACAACAAAATGAGCAATCAGGAAGGGGGCAAACACTTTTTCACACCACTGTAGTCTGGTCAGTAGGGGTGGGCGGTACGGCCTAAAAATTATATCATGATATTTCTGTGAATTTTTATGATAACGATATTCTTCACAATATCAAGGAATACAGTTTTTTCTTTAAAAGTTATAAAGGACAGTTTCACAGGCCGGCGTTAATTATGCTCAACACTTACACCTCAGTAAGTACACCTCAACACTTATAAACTGGAGAAACTCTTGTTTCTCCAGTTTATAAAGAGCAGTTTAGAATGCGTTTAAAACTTTTTTTTAAAACCTGTATCAAATATTACTAGAAAATATTATAAACCAGCACATCTTAAGTGCACTGAGGGGTGGACTGAGACAAAAATTCAGGCCAGGAATTTGACTTCATCCTAGGCCACCCTGTTGTTGGAAACCAGAAACCACTACAGTTTTAGTAGGTTAATATTTTAAAATAATAGGTATCAAACTAGTTATAAATGTAATTATAACCTTTGGGTGGGACCAAAATTATAAATTTGGATTACAATAGTCAACTGATCTATTGATTATTAAAACAACTGACTGACTAATCTTAATTTAAATGGTGCTGCTTCTGATTTCTTCACCGTTTCAGAGTGAAAACACAAGGTAAGAGGCTTTTGGTAAAAAAAGTTACAGTTCTGCATGAAAAAGGTCACAAATTTGTCACCAAAAATGTTCAAAATTTAAAAAAAAATGTACCCTTATGAAAAGATCTTTAATGAGAAAAAACAAATTTAGGCGAGAACGGTAACAAGCAGATGAGAGTAAAGTTGGTACTGCAGATTACGTATAGCCTGTAGTTTTGAAAATTCTGCTGATTTTTCCTAAAAACATCGGAATAGTCCTGAAAACATTGCCTTATAAATGTAAGAGCAATTTAACTATGGTTAATACAACCTTTATTTATTTCGAACAAAAAGTATAACAAAAACAAAACAAATGACAAATGCAATAAAGTAACAGTATACAGTGTTCGAAAAGGAGAAGGAAGAAGTGAACACATTAATTCCATCTCCTCTTTTCCATAAATACACCCATGTGAATTATATACAAATTACCACATTTAAGACCCCAAGTAAACAATTAACTGTATTTTGTACATATCAACATTAACACCCGTCCATCCTAGCATACATTGATGTCCATACATCAAAACCAGCCTCAAACAACACAGATATACACAGTGCTGTCCCTCCCACCATTCCATAGTGTCTCATAGTGTCTCAGAGTGAGCATCGTGAATCGTACATATAAATACTACCCTTCTAACATATATCCTTTCAGCAAATAATGTTTGTACCTCTTTTTGAATTGATTTCTGTTTGTACATAGTTTCAGTTCCGGCTCCAGACTGTTCCACAAATCCACCCCACAGACAGATATGCACATACTTTTCTTGGTTGTTCGTATCTTGGGTTTTGTAAAGTTTAAGTCTCCTCTCAAATTATGATCATTGTCTCTTTTTTTAAATATTTTTTGTATATTAGTCGGGAGTTGATTATTAATTGCCCTGTACATGACTTGTGCTGTCTTAAATTTAACTAAATCGTGGGCTGCACGGTGGCACAGTGGTTAGCACTGCGGCAGCACAGTTTACCCTTGGCCGGGGGATCGTGGGGATCGTGGGTTCGTACCCAGCCCCCGACCAACAGTGATCTGTGTGGAGTTTGCATGTTCTCCCCGTGTATGCATGGGTTTACCCTGGGATTTCTCCGGTTTCCTCCCACATGCCAAAAACATGCAGGTTAGGTTAATTGGAGACTCTAAAGTGGCCCTAGGTGTGAATGTGTGTGTGAATGATTAAGGGATAGCGCCGTATCGTGGCTGCTTCATCCATCCAGGTGGTGGATGACCCTCAATTTCCCCTCTGGGGGTCAATAAAGTATACTAAATCTAAATCTAAAATCTAAAAACTTTATGACATGTGACTTTAAAAACAACGAATTGGTATGGTCTCTATATCCTACATTATTTATTATCCTTATAGCTCTTTTTTGTAATGTGCATATTGACTGTAGGTTGGTCTTGTAGGTGTTTCCCCAGACTTCTACAGAGTAGTTAAGATAAGGTAGAAACAGTGAATTGTACAGTAAGGCCAATGATTTATAGTCCAAGATGTGTCTTGTCTTCCCCAGTATGCCTATACATTTTGCCAACTTGGCCCGGATGTGACTGATGTGAGGTTTCCAGCAGATTTTATTGTCCAGCGTCACCCCCAGAAACTTATTTTCCTGTACTGTTTCTATTCTGGTATCATCTATCGTTACCATTATTTCATGATTTATTTTATAATTTCCAAACAACATAATCTTTGTTTTTTTTTAGATTTAGAGATAATTTATTTTTGTTGAACCACTGCATTAACTTTTTCATTTCAGTTGTGACCACCTCTAAAACCTGCTGCAAATTCTCACCAGTGCAAAGGATATTTGTGTCATCCGCAAACAAAATAAATTTCAGAATTTTTGATAGTTGGCATATGTCATTTATATACAAAATAAAGAGTTTGGGTCCCAAAACTGACCCCTGGGGCACACCACAAGTGATGTCCATGAAGGGTGACTTGTGCTCACCAATTTGTACAAATTGTTGTCTGTTACTTAAATAACTTTCCACCCAACTCAGTCCGACCCCTCTTATCCCATACCTTTCCAGTTTCCTTAGTAGTATTCTGTGGTCAGTGGTGTCAAAAGCTTTCTTTAAATCTATAAATACTCCTACAGCAAACTTTTTTTTATCTATACAACTAGTAATTTTTTCTATAAGTTTGATCAGTGCCAAAGATGTAGATTTATCTGCTCTAAAACCGTACTGGCTGTCTGTAAGGAGGTTGTGTTTTTCAATGAAATCATCCAGTCTCTTAGTGAAGATTTTTTCAAGTATTTTGGAGAATTGTGAGAGTAAAGAGATTGGCCTGTAATTTGTGAAACAATGACTGTCTCCTGTTTTGTATAGAGGTATTACTTTTGCTATTTTCATTTTGTTTGGAAATTTACCAGTTTGAAATGACAGGTTACAGATGTGGGTGAGTGGCTTAACAATTCCTTCAATTACTTTTTTCACTATTGTCATGTCAATTTCATTCCAGTCCGCTGATTTTTTTGTTCTTAAATTTACTCACAGTCTCGATAATTTCCTTTTCAGTAACTGCACCCAAAAAGATTGTGTTTGGATTTCTATCTTCTATTGCATTTACAGAACCATTGTTGTTTGTTTCTGTTGCCAATATTGATTTTGCTAATTCAGGACCAACGTTTACAAAAAATTTATTGAAACCACTGACCACATCCTCCATATTATTTATCAACTTGCCATTTTCAATAAAATATTCTGGATAATTAGCATTCTTAGGTCGATTACTAATAATCCCATTGAGTACTTGCCATATTCCTCTTAAGTTATTTTTATTATCCTCTAATATTCTGTTGTAATATTCTTTCTTACAGGTCCTTATTATATTAGTAAGCTTATTGTTATATCTTTTATATTTGATCTCAGCCTCCACTGTTCTGCACTTAATGAATTGTTTCTATAATGTATTCTTCTTTTTACATGCATTTATTAACCCCTTGGTGACCCAAGGAATATTTTTCTTTTGTTGTCTGTCACTGTATTGTTTTATAGGACAGTTTTTATTGTACAATGATTGAAATATTTGTAAAAAATTATCATATGCTTTATTTATATCATTTTCATCATAAACTATCTTCCAATCTTGTATTAATAATTCCTTTGTCAGTAAATACATAGATTCTTTGGTTCTTATTCCTTTATATTTAATATTTTTGGTATACTTTTTCTTCCTATAATCACATTGATAGACAACAAAAATCGGCAGGTGGTCACTGATATCATTCAATAAAAGCCCACTCCTGATATTATTTTCCATAATGTTTGTGAATATGTTATCTATTAGTGTGGCACTGTGTGACGTGATTCTGCTAGGTCCAGTAATTGTTGGATGTAAGCCCATACTGTACATTGTGTTGATAAATTCTTCTGTCAAACTATGTTGTTTTGAATTCATCAGATCTATACTGAAATCCCCACAGATGAACATAACTTTATGAGTTAGTTTTGCATACATTTTTTCCATCCAGTCCTTAAATAAGTCAATGTTTGATCCAGGTGTTCTATATACACAGCTCACTACTACATTCTTCACAGTCCAGACAGATTTCTATTGTAATACATTCAAATACATCATCCACAGTTACTGACAGATTTTCAACAACCTTGTATTTCAAGCTCTTGTCAACATAAATTGCAACTCCTCCTCCTTTTTTCACTTTTCTATTTATATAATTTAATTCATAGCCATCCATGGTAAAATCCACTCCTTTCTCTTCACTGAGCCACATCTCTGATATTGCCACAATATCGAATGGCTCTTTAAACTGATGTAAATAATCTTTAATGTTATTAAAGTTGGCATAGAGACTTCTGCTGTTGAAGTGGATCATAGAAATATTGAAATCAGATGTGACCATTGTGTTAAACTGTTCATCCGTGTAGTAACTACAGTTATTGTTGATGGAGCTAAATAAATCATTATCAGGGTCTATGTTATATTCTATGTCCTGTGGGTTGTGATCTGTATATTCAAAAACTTTCAGTTCCTGTTGTTCCTGTTTGTTGATCTTTTGTTTCATGTTGTTAAATGTCTTGTAGCAGATGAGTATATCCCTTCAGTGTCCTACAATTGTCTCTTGTTGCTGTGACTCCAGTTCATAACATTCATTGATATTTGTCCAGTTCCATAATATTACGGATGTTAACGACCTTGGCTTCTTCAGGTGATCCGTTTAATTTGATGTATATTTTACAGTTTGATGTCCAGGTGTTTTGAATCTTTTTCTGCTTTCTCAGGTATCTTGCTTTTCTGGCTATTTCTGCGTTTTCTTTTGTAAGGTGCTTGTTTATGTAAATGTTCGTTCCTTTCAGTTTCCTACCTTTTTTTAACAGCGCAGTCTTGTGTTTTCTGTTGACAAACCTCATGATCACAGCCGGTTTGTCGCCGTTTTTCTTGGGCAGAGGGTGGCAGGCCTCAATGGTGTTACAGTCCAGCTAGATTCCTTTGAACTGCATGAAGGCCGCCACTTGTTGCTCCGTGGATTCATCTTCCAGCGCGTTGAGCCTCCCTCCGCTGTCCGCGGCCACCGGTCGTGCGTACGATCGTGGTTTAATGTGGAGCCCCGTGATGATCACGTCGTTCACCCGAGTGTTCTGCTCCAGTTCCGACACTCTGCTCTCCAGATACGCCAGCCTCTTGTCCTTCTCGGCGTTCTGGATCCGCAGCGCTTTCACCTCCTCGACCAGGTCCAGAATGTTTTTTTGCTGCAGCTTAACAGCAGAAATCTCTTCAGCCAAGAAGTCGAACAATCTTTTAATATCGTCCACCTCCTCAGTGTGCTGAGCTTTCTTGGGACCAAGGATCCCAGCCGATGTACATTGAACCTACTTATTACATTAACAAACGTAAACCCTATACAACAGTATAAGCAGTTACAGCAGTATAATATAACCACAGACACACATTCACCACATTACTTCTGTCTTTATCTAATTTCTGTGCTTTGGGACATGAGGGGTTTTTTCTGCTTTTAACATATTAAATTAATCTAGTCTAGTATGTTATTTCACTGGGTCAGGAAGAGGGTCTAAATACAGACGTGGACAAAATTGCTGGTACCCATCTGTTAATGAAAGAAAAACCCACAATGGTCACAGAAATAACTTGAATCTGACAAAAGTGGTAATAAATAAAAATTCTATGAAAATTAACCAATGAAAATCAGACAATGCTTTTGAATTGTGGTTCAACAGAATTATTTTAAAAAACAAACTCATGAAACAGGCCTGGACAAAAATGATGGTACCCCTAGAAAAAATTGAAAATAATGTGACCATAGGGACATGTTCATCTAAGATGTGTCCTCTAATTAACATCACAGGTGTCTACAAACTTGTAATCAGTCAGTCGGCCTATTTAAAGGGTGACAAGTAGTCACTGTGCTGTTTGGTGACATGGTGTGTACCACACTAAACATGGACCAGAGGAAGCAAAGGAGAGAGTTGTCTCACGAGATTAGAAAGAAAATTATAGACAAGCATGTTAAAGGTAAAGGCTATAAGACTATCTCCAAGCAGCTTGATGTTCCTGTGAGTACAGTTGCACATATTTTTCAGAAATTTAAGATCCACGGGACTGTAGCCAACCTGCCTGGATGTGGCCGCAGGAGGAGATGGATAATACAAATGGTAACAAAAGAGCCCAGAACAACCTCTAAACACATTCATGGTGAACTCCAAGGTCAAGGTACATCAGTGTCAGATCGCACCATCCGTCGTTGTTTGAGCCAAAGTGGACTTCATGGGAGACGACCAAGGAGGACACCACTGTTGAAAACAAATCATAAAAAAGCCAGACTGGAATTTGCCAAACTGCATGTTGACAAGCCACAAAGCTTCTGGGAGAATGTCCTATGGACAGACGAGACAAAACTGCAACTTTTTGGCAAGGCACTGTAGCATCATCGTCTCCTCAAACCAAGACAGAAGATCACTTCTCTCCAGTTTACAGGAATTTCACTTTATTCATTACACAGGAATACCACTTTTCTGCCTTTTCAGGAATATCACTGGCTTTTATGTCGACTCATGCAGGCTTCTTCCAGGCCTGACCAAAGATGCTTGTTTTCCAAGGACCCCAATGTAAACAGTTGCCTCTTGCAGAGATTGTAAGGATCAGAATTTGCTTTTAAAAGCTCAAAGGAACATAAAACTCAGGAGACCAGACCTCTCAACGTGAACACTGCATTTGATAATGTACCTTTTCACAGGAAACCAATGTTCTTAAGAGTCATAAACCACTTAATCTGACGGGTTTATAGCCGATGCTGTCCAGACCTTCGCCCAGATACTAAAGGAAATCATCTACAGCTCAACAGTACCTCCTAGCGGATACCTACGGAATGTGTTTTCAGTATGTAGGACGACTTTTAATTTGTTCTAAACATTAAGTTTCTTTCAGCTTATCCTCTGGATCCTAAGGACACTGAAAATCATTCCTCTTTTATCACCAACCATGGTTTGCTGCATGTTTTGCTGCATTTTGATCTAAATGTGAATGCATGTATTATAATTATGTATAAGAAATGTTATATTCATGAGTGTTATTGGAGTAATGGTATAAATGCATGATCACCAAATATTAGCCAAGTCATTTAATTTAGTTAGATTTTATATTGAGCATTTATTTCATAAGAACTGACTGAGTGTTGAGTTTCCCTCTGAAATTTCATGGGATGGTGTCTTCATTTGATTGGCTGCTCTCAAACAAAGAAATGTTCTCACATTGGATAGCAGCCATTTCAAACTGCTTCTGAAAAAGTCGATTGGTCAGTCTTGCGACCGACATCATCAGTTTTACGACCCGGCAAGGTAACTTTAAAAGAGAGAAGTTAGATTTGAGTTAAGGTAAGAGAACAGTAAGAGAACAGTAGAGACAAAGAACAGGCAGGAAGATTAGCAAGAAGCAAGATAGAGAACGGTGATAGAATTAAGAATTAGAAACACAGAAAGAAGAAAGAAAGAGATTTTGAGAAAGATTAGGAACTAAATTAAGATTAAAGAAGCAGAATAGTAATCTAGATCTCAGAAGAAGATTTTATTCCACCGTTTCAAGGCCCTGTGAAGTTTTATTTTATTCTCTGTGAAGTTTGTCAAGTCTTTCTGGTTACTGAGGAGAAACCATTTTTCTTTAGAGCTCGTCCTTTTAGAGAATCAAATTCTCAAACTTTTTCTTTCACCTCAGAAGCCATTCTTATCCTAGTAAATGTTTTTCTCATTTTTTTCATGACTTTTTACGCCATTAAAGTGGACCTTTAATTTGCCTAATTTAAAGTGAACAGAGACTGAGAAGTTTCTCCTTCAGTTTTTGGGTCGATCCCACTACAAGAGACCTCAAATTTGGACTCTTTTTCCAAGGACTTTTCACGCCGCCCTGAGACAAACCATCCACGGCTGCTACGGTCTCCTTGAAGGGCCCCCAGCTGAGTTATCACCTCCATGGCTGTGAGGACAGCAGCCGCTTCCTCCGACGTCCTAACTTCAAAACCCAGCGGTACCGACCCGCGGAAACATGGACCTACGGCTGTTGTGTGAGTGAAACTCTTATTTCTCCTATCTGCTGGGTTAAAACGTGATGTCCTAACAATTAAATTACAATTGAATATGGCCCGTATTTCAGGGCTCAATTAGTCTCTCAGCCACAGGATAGAGCTATCAACTGAAGGAAAACTCTTAGTCATTTTTAAGTAACTGCCCTTAAATTTTTGTAGATTAATTCAGAATTCATTTTTTTTAGATAATTAGCTTATGAATTTTCCCCATAAAATTGCGTTGTTTTGTTAAAACATTCCAGCCTCATTTACCGTTGAAACATAAGTCTAGTTCCTCCTTGGTTATACAGAGGTGTAACGCTGGAGTTTATGTTCAGGAACCCAATATCAGTTGATGTGATATATTACGCTGTTATCATCTGAATCTGTTTATTCATCATTTGAACGCTATGCCATGTAAACTGAATGAGTTTAATAAAAGGGTGAATTAGAGAAGTTGAAGCGTTTTCCTTTCGCATATACAGGTTTCCTAATCACGGCAGGACAAAAACTCACTGAAACTTTGAGACTGATTCATTAAGTAATTTAAGGTACAAAATTAATTAAAATTAAAGTTAATATTATTGTCCGTTAGGATAGGACTGGTGCCCCTTTTACGAGTGCTTTTATTTAATTTAGCGGGTGTAGAAGTGATGGTTTAACTCCGCCCCCTTTCACACCCACTATTAAATAAAATAAATAATTCCTGTACCTTATGACAAATATTTTTATAGGTAATTCACGCTACAGTTTATTAGTGCCCCGTGTGAGGCCTCTGTAATTGGGAAACATATATGCAAAAAGAAAATTCATTGAAATCATAATTTTTTTTTCTTTCCTGCAAATATTGATCCACTATTCGCCGAGTCTGTGTGTTTGTTTGAGAGGCTGAGGCCGCATCTCTCCTCCTGCCTGTGTCTGTGTCTGCTGTGTTTGTTTACCTAACCTCCTGCTGAGGAGTCTGGTGGCTGATAGCTGCAAAGGGGGGTGAGTGATTCACCCACTAAAGTCAACAGTTTTTGATGCATGCAAAGAAGTTTAAGCAATATTATTATATGCTGGATTAAGAAACATAAAGGCCTAGAGTGACAGAAACGCGAAGAAATCTGTCCTGTCTCTCGCCAGTTTAACCTTTCGGCGATTATCCTGAAAGGAGTAATTAAACTGGCCAGTTCTGTAATTTAATTACCCAAGCGTGGTGACGTCAGATTAAGCTGGACGCGGTTTGATCTGGTCACTGAATAAACCGCTGGGGAAATAGCGCTAAACTATACCCGGAATTAAAGGGGTAACATTATTTGTGAAAGTTGGAGATTAAACTCTCATTTTGAAAAGCAAGGCGTGGCGTTGTCGCTGAGACTCGCGCCCGCATCACGTGTCACGTGAACACGCACAGTCACGCGCGTGACCGAAAGGCGTGCACGAAAAACTGCGCATGAGCAGAGTAAGCGTGCAGACGCCATCTTGAAGGCGCAAAGAGGGAGTCACCCTAGCCGCCATTTTGAGTGAGACCGGTAGACCCGCCCAGAGCGACGTCACCAGTGTCTCCTCCTCCTGGGAGGGCAGAGATAACTGCCTCCATCGTGTGGTCAACTATAGGAGTTGCATTTCTTGCATGAATGCACACTCGGATTAAAGCAGAGCAAATCTATTAAGCTGATTTATAATCAAACAGAGCTTCCAAATTAACTTTAAATCAATCCGAATTATCCGGAACAATCTAAATTTAAACCCAATTCAAAGTTTTATCCCAAGAACCAAAAGGAAAAGGAAACTTGTGGGTTTGAAGTTTGTTCTCATTGGTGGAAGAGCTTTTGACTGCATATACACAGTGAAAGAACATAGAAGCATAAACTTTGTATTTACTCACGTATGTTAACCACATATCTTAATCTTTTTAGTTAAAAGCATATATTCACACATCTTACGCTAAAAGTCTGCAAACTTTTTAAGCTATATATATGTGTTTTGTTTTTAAATATCACTTTGTGCGATTTCTTTCACAGGAAGCCATTCAACTTAGGGATTCAAATAAATGACAATGTTCATTTAGACTCAAGTTAATGTTAATCCTGTGCATGTTGGTAAAAGATTTAGTGACTTACTAAATATTTAACAAAAATTTTTTTTCTCCAAAATTAGGAAACCACATCCAGCAATTAACACTTGAAAGCTTTAGCTTATTTACAGTCAGTGTTGCTTTTGATTCATGTTTCCTCCCCAGGAGAAGGAAAACATTTAACCAACTCACTATTTCTCACCAGGATTTGAAATAAGTCAAAAGGTGAAAACTTTGACTAGTCTGTAAAACATTTTTTTTTCTTCCTCTCTTTTTAAATAATCATTAACTTTAATCCTAAGGAAGCCTTAGTGACAATACACAAAGACAATTCATTTGTTTCCTAACTTGTAAATATTAAAACATTGCAAGGCTTTAAATGAAGATAAGCTTTAACAAATAGAACCAAGCCAGTTCTAACTTTAAAACAAAGTGAAGACTTATACTGTAACCCTAAAGCCTTAAAGCATTTAACCTTTTCTATTTTTGTTGCTTTCTTTTTCTTTTGTAAATAAAATCATTACTTTCAAGTGAGATTCAACAAAAAATTCACAACCTAGTTGAGGACTATTCCAAAACTACACTTTGATAACTGAACTGAAAGAAGTCAATCGACACAATTTTTTTGTTTTTTTTTGCTTTTGTCTTGTGAAATACAAATCAAAATACAGTGTCAACAAATAAACTAACACGTATTCCACATTTCGAAAGAATTCCAAAATATTTGCTTTCCTTCTCACAAGCCTGGAAGTTGAAACAAACTCCAAAAAGAAGCTTGTAATTACCCTCACTGTAAAACGACACTCAAGGTTAACTCTTGACGCACAACTTTAGCTATAATCAACGAATTGATTTCAAGCTAAGCGTTACACAAACGGTCAAACATGTCAAATCCACTTGACGAATTAAATGACCTTCAAGTAATATTGGAAGAGTTGGCTTCTGACCTTATACCCGGTTTCTCCAAACAAGTTCGGGATACTCCACCAAAAGATTTGAAGCAAATCACGAAAAAACTTTCGGATGAATGCGAAGCTAACCCACCGAAAGCAAAGGAAATCCCCGGTGTGTTAGGAAAGT